>JADLZN010010696.1:549616-604133 GCA_018155175.1 Sinocyclocheilus anophthalmus | reverse complement strand
ATCCCAAAGAGGCACACAATCACATTCACAGACACATTTTCAAGAAACTGATAAAGACACATCTCTTCCATCAATAATTGACCCTCTAAAACAAGCACTCTCTATTGTTTCTTTTCTATCTAATTGTTTTCATTTTATTTATTAAAAAACAAACAAAACAGAAAAAAAACTGTTTGTCTAACTGCCACTTGTGACAGCCTTGCATATTGCTGCTCGTTTATGGTTTGATTGCTTTGTCCTCATTTGTACTGCGTTTGGCTAAAACGGGTGTCCGGGGTCCCATATTGTCAAAACTGAAATTTCCTGGCTTTTTTTTTTCACGATTACTGAGGTCTAGGGGCTATTTAACTACCATATAAGTTTCTGACTTTTTTTCCCCCCCTGGACTCCTTTTTAATGGTTAAATTGCATTTTATTAATCAAAGCATGTCGAATTAATTAAAATCATGAAACTTAAACAATTTAACATCAATTTATTAAAAGTTTAACAAATATTACATGTTTAGGGCCCTGTGAAATGTTTTATTTTTCCAACCTTATGTTTTAGCATGTCTAATTATTTGAAAGCATAAAACAAGTTTAATTTATTCTTACAATAGCCATATGATTTTTTTGCTATGAAATTCTTTGTTGTGTATTTACATTTTTTTTTAAGGCATAAAACATTTATTTAGTCTATCTTTTAAATAATGAAAATTAAACAATTTTATTTTTTGGAAAATAAAGTTAATTTAATATTACAATTAAAACACTGATGAAAAATGTTTTGATTATTCCTTAAAAATAAGGTTTTAATAATTTTAGTAGTAGTAGCAGCCTGTTACGTACATTCTACTCAACAATATTAATATATTTCTGCCAATGCCCTCAAGTTAAACCGAACTTTTATTTCGACAGGTTGCCTTTACAGTTCTGTTGTGTTGAACAGATGTGTTTTAAACACCCCCTCAATATAATGGCAGCGAAATCACTGATCCATGATATATGCAAGAAACATATACACATGACGCACCCCTAACAACAAAGACAATACTTTATATTGAACCGTTTCTGATAAGAAGTGCGCTCTCAATCACAAGCATTTTTGGACGATCGTTTTCTGTCCATCTGCTCGTTTTATTTGCATTTACCCACAAGCATTGTTCTTGGTTTGTTGTCTGGGCAGTGGCAGCATAAATGGGGGTAGAATTGTTGCTTAATTCCAAATAAATAGAATGAGATCCACAAATAATCTTAAAGTTTCACAAACATGAATTAAATTCACAAATAATAAATGAGATTTGCAAATAAACCATATTCACATATATATTGTCGCCACCACAACTTTTCCTGGCCATTTTATTTTGTGACTCGCGTTCCTGTTCATTTGTAGATGATCTGCAATCGCATTTGTAATCGCATCATGTGAGCTTTGACAAACAAACAATGGAATTGTGAAACATTTCTTGCGTCAAGACATGCTGATAATCCACAAATACGTGGACTCCACCCTCCGTCTACTCAAGCCAATCAGATAACAGCCACATTCGCTGACCAATCGTAGCACGATCTCGCTATAGCCAATCACGTTTTGCTTTACAATCAGTGCGGTCTCGTCCTGAGATAACTTCATTCATCTGCATTGGCTCAAATAGGTCATATAAGGGCCATACAATGGGTACAGTAAAAGATGTTTAAAACTGGATTTCGTTAGACCATTAGACTGTGTATCATGCCAAGCCAGATTATTATATTTTACGTGCCTTTGAAAATGCCAGAGAAAGCTTTAAATCACGGCTATATGGGAAAAACGCTATACTGTATTCAAACGCGATATGGAAGCGTCATTTATTCAATATGGAAATAAAAGTGTCAATAAGTAACTGACTAATAAATAACTGAACTCAACCTCATAATAAACATTTGTTTGTGTAATAGGTTAAATTGCCGTCACACAACAGCCAACAGCATTTCCCAGTTTTTCAGTCAAGTCGATGTATATGAGCTGCTCTGTGGATCTAACGATGTATGAAGTTTTTGATATTCTGTGGTGGTCACAGCAGTAATAGAAATTAATCTACCAATAAGCTTAAATATATACATATACATTTTAAAAGCATTTTTTTTTACATTTATAAAGCCATTTTTTTGTGCCTCATCTTTTTGAGTCAAATTATTTCATATAATTTGTCAATTAGAATAATGAAACATTTGGGCTGTTACCAAACAAATGGTATAATTATCAACTAAATTAATCTTTACAATGCAGAGGAAACAAATTGCATCTGAAGTGACATTTAGATGTATTTACACAGTTTAATGCAGCTCAGAGGGACATGGGATGCTTTAACCTGCAGTTACAAATGTATAGATATTGTTTTGATATTGTAAACAAAAAACGTCGAATACTGACATTTGACATTATTTAAAAAATATTAATGTGAAATTTAAACCACCAGTAGATGGCAGCAAGGCACTGTTAGAGTCATTGCGATTGAACCGAATCATTTAAAGGTTGATTCATTCAGAAACGAAACACCGTCTTGTTTTTGTTTATTGAACTGTATATTAATATCACATAATTTTACCATCACATTTGAAATCATGTTGATTTTTTAAGAAAATAAATTACATTGATATATAAATTATATTTATATAAAATATATTAAATGATATAAATTTATAGATTTTCATTCATTCAAATGTAAATTTTAATAACTGAAAATCATACATGAAAGAGCAACTGTAAATGCGCACACACACTAGTCCTAACTTCTACACTTCATCCACACTGTTTCTCTGGCAGTTTCAAAGGCATGTAAAATATACTGTGGCTTGGCTTGATACACAGTCTAATGGTCTAACGAAGTCCAGTTTTAAACATCTTTTACTGTACACATTGTATGGCCTTTATATGACCTATTTGAGCCAATGCAGATTAATGAAGTTATCTCAGGACGAGACCGCCCTTATTGTAAAGCAAAACGTGATTGGCTATAGTAAGACTGTGCTATGATTGGTCAGCGAATGTGGCTGTTATTTGATTGGCTTGAGTAGACGGTGGGTGTAGTCCACTTATTTGTGGATTGTCAGCACGTCTTGACGGAATAAATGTTTCACAATTCGCAAATGCACATGATGCGATTCACAAATAAATGCCAGGTAAAGTTGTGGTTGTGACATAAATATACTGTATATTTGTGAATGTTTTTTATTTGCTAATCTCATTTTATTTATTTGTGAATTTAATGTTTGTGAAACTTTAAGATTTATTTGTGGATCTCATTCTATTTATTTGTGGATCATAATCTATTTATATGGAATTATGCAACAATTCTATCTCCATACAGCAGATATGCGATCAAAGGTGTCTAATTTGAGGCTGTATTACGTCGATTCTGGCATCCAACATCACAACAAGATGATATTTTTAGCTCCTTATGTAGCCGAATCTGCACTATTTTGAATGGGCCGCCTCCAGTTTCCCATTTTATTTTGCTGCCTCCAGCTAGCGCTGTGACAACGCTGACCCTAGTTACCTGTGGTTGGCATTGGCCGTGCGTCACTCAGAAAACAACAGGCCAATCAGAAGAGAGGCTCATGAATATTAATTAGACAGGCCAAAAATCAACCTGTTCTCAGCAGAGCTCCTGAGAAAGGAGCTGTAAAAATATTGAGATGGTTTTTGGTACTTATGCTGCAAATATATATTCTTAAGGACATCAAGACTTTAAATAAAACTCCAGAAAGGTGTAAAATGTGACCTTTAAAGGGTTAGTTACCCAAAAATGAAAAATAGTTTTACTCACCCTCAAGGCATCCTAAGTGTATATGACTTGGATTTCGTCTGAAAGAAGAAAGAGAGTTAATTTTAAAATTGTCCTTTTGCTCTTTCCCATTGTATCATGTCACTGGGTGGGTTTTTTTTTTTTTTTTTTTTCGGTCCAAAAGAAATTCCAAATAAAGCACTCCATCCTACTTAAAGCTGCCTCACACGGCTCTGGGGGTGAATAAAGGCCTCCTGTAGCTAATCGTTGTGTTTTTGTAAGAAAAATATCCACATTTAAAACGTTATAAACACTTTTCTCACACTACTGCTAACTGCCATACATGCAAGCCATTCCGGGCAGATGATGTAGATGTATGCACAGCGCCCGCGCCTGTGAGATAATCTCGCGAGTTTGCCATTATAAAAAGCTTTGAAGAGTCAGGACATTTTTTAATATAACTCCGATTGTATTCATCTGAAGGAAGATAGTCATATACACCTAGGATGCTTTGAAGGTGAGTGAAACATGGGCTAATTTGAATTGCAGTAGTAAAAAAAATAAAAAAAAAAAAAAATACAGGATGAGCTACAGCTAGCTGACAGTGTCCTTCTAGTTTGTGTGTAAAATGTGTTGTGTTTTATTTACTGCCCGCCGGGCCAAAGAACTGATTAAAACAATTAGAACAAAGGCCTCCTGTTGCGAACCGGTGCGTTTTTGTAAGAAAAATAACCATATTTAAGACGTAATAATCAATTTAATCTAGCTTGCGCTCACTGTTGTACACTGAAGCATTTTCCGTGCGGGTGACGAAGGTACGTCGGCTTTTGTGTCAGAAGTGACGAACACGGAAGCGCAGGGGATAGATCAAAACAAAACAACGGTCACGATTTAGAATTACAAAACGAGGATTTGTAAATAAGAATGTTGGAGGATTTCGATATAATCCAAGAGGAGACTGATTTTCCTTTGCAAAGTAAGGAAACTTTGCTTCCTTTGCTTTGTTAACAAACGTTGGTTTTCACGAGACTTACCGGCGCATGCGCAACGCTGACCTCATACGTCATCTGCCCGGAGCTGCTTCTGTGTACAACTGTCGGCGCAAGCTAAATTAAAGGGATTATTACGTTTTGAATATGGATATTTTTCTTACAAAAACGCATTGATTCGCTACAGAAAAACTTTGTTCACCCCCTGGAGCCGTGTGAAACACTTTTTAAATAAATTTTTTACAATGCGACTGGTTGCTCTTTTTATATAACTCTTTAGACTGAAGCACTGCAGACAAACCCCGCTGAGTGCCATTAAACGGCTTGAAAGATCGAAGACAATTTTTAATATAACTCCGACTGGATTCCATCGGAAATAGAAGTTCATATACACCTAGAATGCCTTGAGGGTGAGTAATTTATGAACTAACCAAATAGTTACTAAGTCTGATGATACACTGGGCAACTGTTTGAGCAATTTTGCCGGGCAACTTTTTTGACCAATGATTCTTGGGCACTTTCCACTGACGTTTAATGGGTAAAATTCTATCCAGGATACTTTAGATTGGTCATAAGGATGATTAGTTTGGGGCCCTGTGTCTCACCTGGTTGCCCGTTGAAAAGTTGCCCCTTGTATCATCAGCCTAAGTTACTTTAAGACACAATATTTACCGTTTTGTTCTATTTCGACAATGAAAATAGTTCTGAACAAGGATCACAGCAGAAGTATTTCACATTCTCCAAGCAACACTCGGCGGTGATTTGTTACTGAATGATTCAGTGTTTAACGAATCAGTTGAATGAATGACTCAATGTCACTCATTAAGTGACTTATCGCCACCTGATGGTTAAGTTTGATTAAAAGTATACATTTCTCCCCAACATTTCTTATTTGTATACTCAAATGTATTTTAAACATTAATCTCGTAACATTATTTATTGCAGTTTGGATTTGCAGTGAAACTATTTAACTTTTGACGGTGACAGCCTTCTATAGAGTTTTGGATTTATTAGTCAATTGTAAAAATTTAACATGAAATATGATGCATGCTTTTAAAAAGGTAAAAAAATAAAATAAAAAAGGCCTCAATAAAGGTAAGTAGCATCCTGGGGTAAATATCAAAAATATGCAGACTTGTGTAAAAGCTGATGCTTCAGAATAAATGGTTTACACCACTAAAAATCTCAGTGATGTTGGGGATATTTTTGTTGTATATTGTCTGCTCATAGGAAAAGTTCACTGATATTTTGTATTAATAAAGTAGCAGTTTATGACAGCGATTACTATTTTATGTAAATGTGTATTTCCAGCAACAGTTTTATGTCTTAAAATTTGATGTAATGTGGTATTAAAAAGGTCTTACATTTAACATATTAATACCTGTAGAAATCCTGTAAAAGCATCTGCTAAATGATTAAACAAAAATTAAGTTTAATTACAATTCTAATTTCAAGGGCTCAACCCTAGAGTTTTTTTTTCTTCTTTTTTTTCTTCTCTTCCCCCTTCTCTCCTGCGTTTGTAAACAACTGCCTCTGAGGACGTGCAAACAGCAATGTTTAATTAAAGCTTTGAACCATACAATGCCAAAAGTATATACTTTATTTAAAATTGCGACCGTCTTACAATTTTTGATCATTGTGCCTATTGTTTACTTTATTTGATTGTTTTATGACATCTAAATAGTACCTTTTCGTTTTTATTACTTTTTGTCAAACTACTGGCTGGATCACTCCTACAGTCCTAGTGGGAATGCTATACAGTCCACTATATTAAGTGGATTCCCTAGGTGTTAAAAGTCATACAGATGCCAAGAAGATCAACGGTCTTTAAAAGGGGCATTTGATATTAAGCTTCTTAATCTTTTATTATTTTTAGAAAATAAACCTAGAAGGAGCTGATACCGCATGCTGTCCAGCAGATGGCTATGACTCGTGACGCACTGTTAAGGCATGGAAGATTCTCATGTAGAAGGTGCGCTCTACAACACCTACTTTAGTAAATTAAATTCAAACTTTGGTTTTCCTTCCTTGACACCCTGTACTTAGCCATCAGTATCCCATTTTTAAATTTTGGTCTTTGGCAGGATGCAGACAGGAGGATGAGGATGAGGAGGAGAAGGAAAAAGAGGATACATCTGGCCCGGATTATAACTATCTACTCAGCATGCCAATGTGGTACCTGACCAAAGAAAAGAAAGATGAGCTGTGCAGACAGAGAGATGCTAAGGTGACTATAAGTCTATGATGGATGGAAGCACAGCTGGGGGATTTAGTGTAGCAGTGGAGTTTACAGAGGTTCTCATGCTTCTGTTCTGCAGACGACAGAGTTGAACACGCTCAAGATAAAAGCACCTGCTGATCTGTGGAAAGAGGATCTGGCAGCCTTTACTGAGGAGCTGGAGGTAAACAAGATGCTGATCTTTTTTTTTTTTTTTTTTTTTGCATTTGGTGGTAGCTTATATACGCAAACAGCATCTGGTGCTGTATACTGCAAGTTGCGTCTTAATATCGATGAATTTTAATACAATGTGAACCCTATGTTGTCGGTCATTTTCCGATCTGCCATTATGCCCGTTTTCAAAACTAACATTTCAGTGTAATAAGTGATTTGTGAAGTCATCAATGATTATTTGTGTTTGCATATAGCGTGTGGAACAGAAGGAGATGGAGTCACAAAATGCAGTTCCTGTGGTGAAAGGTAAAGTGGGAAAATCAAAGGTGGTGAAGGTAAAGAACGAGACCATGCCCACTCCACAGGGCCGCCGCGTCATCCCCCGCATCACCAGCACCATGAAGGTCCAAGCCGTTAAGAAGGAGGGAGCCAAACGAGGCAAAGCTGTGAAGGTATGTGTGTGCAGAATGAGATTTGCATGCGTGCATAAACGGTATGTATGCAAATCTCTGAATGGTCACTGTACTGCACTTCGGATTACTGTTTATTCAGATTATTTTTGTTTTACAGCAGCGAATTCAATCAGTTTTCATAGCCAGACATTTTATAAGTTTAGCTGATCCTGAAGGTATACTTGTGTGTATTATTTAGAAAGAAGCTGGTGTGGTGATGAAGATGGAGTTTGATGATGATGCAGATGCAGCAGCTGACAGCTCTGAGATGGGACTGACTGCAAGAATCACTAAGAAGGTCAAGAAAGAGCCAGCCAAAGACAAAAGTAAGACAGACATGTACTGTATGAAAATAGAGGAAGTAGGATGTCTGTGGACTGCTGCTTTTCATGTAGTCGAAATTAGTCAAACATTTGTATTAATTAACTATTAAATGATGTGACTATTACAGGATTTCGTATGATTTTAAAGTTACACACCTAAACCTCAGTGGGGTGTAAGTCAATCATACAAATTCTTATGAATTTTCCACAATCTCATCAAAATGAGAACTGGTTATGAATTGCCATGAGACCATTGGGAAGAACATGGCCCTCAGTCTGTAGCGCACACAAATGCACCATCACACAGTTGATACAGAATTTAAAATGCCCCCATTTTGTGTGACAGTGTAGTTCTTAAATGGGGAAATTTGAATTTACAGAAGAATCAGCTGTTGGTTAACCATTTCAGAGTCCTTTGTAGTTCTGTAACGTGCAATTTTGATAGAACTTATCAGATGCATTCATGCAGTGTCATCAAATTCTGATCTTAAGGTTTCATCTTGTCTTTGTGTCAGGCACAAAGTCAGGCAAGCAGACCACCCTCTCCTTTAAACCGGTCCAGAAGAACAACCCCTGGTCTTCTGAGGAGGGAGAGTCTGAATCTGACATGGAGCTCATCCCTGAGGAAGTGGCTCCAAGAGAAAAGAAAGAGCGCAAAGGTGAAAATCTTCTGTGCACGTTTACTCCTTTAGTTCATGAAGTGATGGAACAAGATGAAGTCTAAAACTGATTAGCTGCCTTTTTTTATTTTTTATTTTTTTATAAAGGTATAAAATAACCTCATACTAAAGGTCCAAAATTTTCACAAGTTTTTTTTTTTTTCCATATTCGTCAAACTTTCCTATCAAAATGCTTGCTACGGATGTGAAAACGCAGAAAATCGAACCTGATCCGATTTTTTTTATGACGGACGAAAGTTTCGGAGGCATTGTGTAAACGTGATTGACACAACGTGGGGTCGTTTATTTTTTAACGTGTGAAAATTTCGAAAAGACACAGACTATTGGGAGAGAGAGTGTGATCTGATATGCATTTTATGGAGGTCTGCTGTATTGTTATAAAGATCTCACTGATTTTCATAATTTTTGGCCATATAAATATCAGCAACTACATCAAGTTGAGACTGAAGATCATGGAAATCCATTTGACAAAAGTGTGGGATCCCTGAAAGTAAATTGGAAAACAAACAAACAAAAAAAAAACTGTATAATTGTTATAACTGTATAACTTGAATAATTGTGTCTTTGCAGCTGCGGCGGAAAAGAAGTACAGTCTGTCGAGCAGTGAAGACGAGTTTGATGACTTCGCGAAGAGCTCTAAACAGAAGCGCGCTGTCATTGAGGATGATGAGTCTTTCATCCCAGAACCCAGCGGTGCTGCTGATAGTAACATTGACTCCCCTCCTCCCGCACCTGTTGTGTAAGATGGACACCACTTCTACTTCTGCTGCACAGATTTCGATTGTTCTCTATTATGACTATCTATAGTATTATTCTAAAAATTCTATCTATATTTTTCTATAATATTGTTTTCTTTGATTCTTTCAGGAAAAAAGCACCAGCAAAAGCCAGCAAACCAAAAGTAGAGAAACCCGAAGCCAGTAGCAAGTCTGGCTGTAAGTACCACACAACTGTCTGCCCATCACAGATCATTTCTTTAGCTTTGTCTGTAACATGATTGCTTGTCAGCTGGTTTACTTGTTCACTGTGCTTGTTAAACTAGCTGAGACCAGCCAAGAGGCGGCCCCTAAACCTGTGAAAAAATCAGCTGTAGGAGCCACCAAAAAACCGGCTGCAAAGAAGACGACTGCTTCTAAGAAGAAAGCAACAGGTGTTTGAATGTTACTTTTTCAGAGAATGGTGGAATTTCATTGCAGTTATGCTCTTAAAAGTTTCCAAAAGGGCAGTGATGCCATAGAAGAAGCAAAGCCTTACAGTGAACAGTTCTTTAAAAAAAATAAAAACATTTTCTTGGCTTTTTTTTTTTTATCCCTAATTTCCACAATAAAAATTGTGCAATGGAAAGGTTTCACTGATGTTAAAGGTGCTTCATGGCGCTATAAATGCCAGAAAAACCTTTTATAAGAGTATACATTCTTGTATTGAATATCAGTATAGCAGCTTCTTAAATAATTTCTGAATGATTTTAACTTTCTAGATGCAAAACAGCCCTCAATCCTTGATGTGCTCTCTAAAACAAGTCCTAAAAAAACCAAAGCCACCAAGAAGCCTGCTGCTGTCATACAGTCTTCTGACTCGGATGGCGCAGCCCCTTTTGTGGTTGAGAAGAAACCAGCCAAGAAGAGGAAGCCCGCTCTGAGCAGTGACCAATCAGACGGCTCGGACTCTGACAGTGGCAATCTGATGGCTCGGCTCAAGGGCAAAAGCACTGCTGGAAAGGTAATTTGACACTTTACTGTTGATCAAAATTAGTGTTTTATTGATATCAGTATTTGATAATCAGTATTTTTGTGTTTTACTCCTTTATCAAACGTTCAAATATTGATAAACATACTTGCAAATTAATAATTGCATGTAGCATTCAATATTAAACTGCTGTACAAATAATGGTTCAGTACAAGAAAAAAAAATCTGTAATGAAGGACCGTTTTATTGAATTGTGGCCACATGGTAGTTATTAACTCCCTCATTTTAATTTAAATCAAAATGAGAGAGAATTAGTACAAAGTAGTCTTGATTTAATAAAATGAGGGAACAAAAGTTGTAGTAATGAATTCTTCATTTGTGGCCACGATAAACTTACTTTTTTTTTTCTCCTCTCTCTCTTTTCCACCTGCATGTCATGTGTGGCTCTGTACGTCACCCGTCTATTTTGGTTAAGTTTTGTATAAGCAAGTTTGTCATTGTACTATTTTATTTTTGTAAGAATAATAATCTGCCATTAAGCATCCATTTTATTCAAAGAAAAGGAATGATATAAAGTTAAAGCTTAAAGCAAGTGCTACAGATCCTAAGCATCTTTGACAATTTATTTGTGAAATGTGCAAAATTGGTATTCTTTTGTCACAATTTTTTAATCCATTGCATTCCTAGTACAAATAAGCTACAAGCAATAAAACAAATATACATAGTTTTATAGTAGGGTTGTGACGGTGAGGAAATTTCCCACCGGTTAATTCGCGTGTAACAAACCGGTAATCCACTCGCGGTGGGTGGGTCGTTCCCCATCTTTTTCCGCTCCTTCCTTCGTTTGTAAATGTTGCCGTGCGCATTTTACTTTCACATTTTCGAATTAGCTGCAGTTTGGCGTCAATTGCTTGAAGGCAACAACAAAATACAACGTCAAACTCACTTTAGCGAATATATAAAACACAGAACTTTTGTTAACAAAACATAAAAATACAGCATGCTATAGGGCAAGCTATGCCTAATATAAAATAACAAATAACTTGTATAAAGTTTAATAGGTATACAAAACATGTAAATAAGTATACATGTATAATATATAACCAAATAAAGAAGAAACGTAGAACGTTTATTAGCAAAAACGAATGTCAAATAAAATAAATAAATGACACAAAGTTTAAAGTAAAAATCAGCAAACAATGTGGGACTAATTAAATAAGAAACTAATGTTTAAAAAAACTTCCAAAATCAACAGTCAGATACGGCAAAAGTCACAGGCTTTTTCAAAATCCAAATATTGCCAAACAGGTGCTTTGTCAGTTCATTTTCGAAACTAAATCATCCGCGATCTTCTTGTCTGTCTCGCCTCACTCTTTTTGTCAGTCAGCTCGACTCGCTCTCCTCGCTGGAGAAATGAAGTCTGATCTGTGATGCAACTGTCGTTCGGCATGCTGCATTGTGCATCCGCGTTCTGTTTTTAATTGTAGTGTCTTTTCTTTTACTGAACTAAATTATTTTTTATTACTATAAAAAAATCTAAAACGCTTTAACACCAGTATCAGCCGTCAGCACCGGCAGCGCGGCCAGCCTATTTTATAGTAGACATTAGCTATAGTAGCTTTATTGAAAACTTTGTGAGTTTAATCTGATTTGTTAATTTTCCGTTCCAGAAAGCAAATAGCTGGGAGGATGACGACAGCCTTTCACCCCCCCCTGGAAGAGAAGGTCCGTGATGTCCTGCGCTCCCAGGAGTCGAGCTTCACTACCACCAAACCTTGTGAACCTACACTCTTGATTCAATTCTGAAATGACATATTAAAGTCCTGAATACCCTGTATGTAGGATACTTGAAGGTCACGGAGTTTGTTTGAGGTTTTTTTTTTACTTAAAAAAAAAAAAAAAAGAAAAAACAAAAGGAATAGTAAATCCTTAAGGAAATGTTTATACTTGCAGAACGCCTGTTTTATGTTGGCTGTTTTTTTTAAGTGATCAATGACAGACTAGCCTCACATGTGTGACCAGGTTTTGTTAGCTTTTTATAACATGTTACATCGCACATTTCATTGTTGCTTTTTATACATGTTGTGTTGTCTTGTAAATATTTTATATGTTATCTTGTTCAAAGTTTGTAATAAATTTTCAGTGAGAATTTATTGATGGTTTTATTGGACTACTTTATGATAGTCAATTTCCGTGAATTGGGGGGGGGGGGGGGTTGCGGGGGGGGGGGGGGGGGGGGGGGGGGGGTGTGGTGGGTGCGTTATGTGTGTCTCTAAAATGATGGAAGAGCGTAACGCGTGAGAAGAATTGTTGAATTGTTATTTTTGTTTTCTTTGCGCAAAAAGTATTCTCGTAGCTTCGCAAAACTGAAGTTGAGCCACTGATGTCACATGGACTGTGTTACCGATGTCCTTGCTACGTTTCTGTCTGGGAACATTACAGTTGTGTTACGGTCTATGCAGGGTCTGAGAGCTCTCACATTTAATAAAAACTATCTTACTTTGTGTTCTGAAGATGAACGAAGGTCTTAAGGGTTTGGAACGACATGAGGGCGAGTAACTAATGACCGAATTTTCATTTTTGGGTCAACTATCCCTTTAATACCAAAGTGGGTTTATGCACATAAGCAAGAAACTGCACTTATTTAAATTTGACATCTGCATTGGCAACATATGTAAGGAGCCATGTTTGAATTTGTACTGTTGAAAATGATGTTATCCCTAATGGCTGTTGATTTAAAGGGATAGATGCCCCAAAAATGCAAACTGTCATTGTACACCCTCTTGTTGTTCCAAACCTGTATGAATTTATTTATTCTGTTGAAAAGATATTTTGAAGAATGTTGCTGGTAGCCATTGATTTCTATAGTATTATTATTTTTCCAATTGGAAGTGAATGTCTACCAGCAATTGTTTGTCTTCAAAATATATTTTATGTTCAACATAAGAACTAATACTGGTTTGAATCTACAGCTTGAGGTTGTGTAAATGATGACCGTTTTCATTTTTGGGTGAACTATACCTCTAATCTGTATGTTTGTTCTTCACTTTGGTGAAGACTTGACATGATCGTTTTGTGGCTTTTAGTCCATGTTGATTTATATGATGACTTCAATTTTTGCATCCAGATCTGGGAAGTGCTTCATTAGTAGTTACTAATGAACTAGTCAGTAGGCTATTTGAGCTTCTGAAATAATTTTATGAACTAAGTATTGACTAATTGTCCAAGGCTTGTCCAACTTTCTGCAAAAAGGAAACCAAGTCATTATTATCACTAGTGGTGCATGTCAATATATGAAAAATTCAACCATCTCACATGGTCATGACTAGATTTTTAGTGCCGAGCATGCAGTACTTTTATATTTAACAGATAAGAATATCCTGGGTAATGCATCTTACATGACATTTGCATGCTGTTGATGTATATTGTTGTACAATATAGTTGTCTTTAGAAAATAATCTGAGATAAAGTAATCCTAACAAGAGACTCTCTCTCATAGTGTTCCCTAATCTAAAGTGTTACCAAATTGTCTAATAAACAGGACATTATATCATTATATACTCTCCTTCAAAACAAATATGCTGAGTGGATCAGCATGTTTATTTGCAACACCTCATTGCAGCCAGGAGATGGTGGAATTGTCTCATTTCCTCACAACACTGTTTCAACCTGTCTTTCTCCTAATTGTCTTTGCTCTTCACTGCTTCAATGTGCAAAAATATCTTTTACATTAGTTACAAATTGTCAAAATGGATTATATCATGGATATGTTCAAACATATACTTAGTAAAAGTAAACAGAAAACTATCAAAAATATAACTTTTAACTGTGGACTAGACCTTGATTCTCCTGATGATGTGCGAGTTGGTGTGAAGTGACAATTATCCCTCCCCTTTAGCAAACTGTCACTCAACTAGCAAACCACAATGATCCAATCTGAAATTACCAATGGACAAAACCAAGACCCATCCTATATTTTTTTCTCGTCCATTTTACTTGGCTATGTGTCACAAAAGAGAAGAACAGATGATAAAAAAAATACCAAAATACTCTCCTCGTAATAGCACTGTTCTAAACCCCAGATTAATGGAATCTTATATGGTGTTTTGACATTGCTCATATTTTGCACGGGATAACAATTAATAGTGGATATTTATAATTTTCTTAACTTTTATTAAAGTAGTTGCAGCAGCAACCGTAAGTAAACTCTTAATAAAGAATGCCAAAATCTTAAATGGAAGGCATTCAATAATTTATTAAAGTTATAAAAGTAATTCCAAAAAATCAAGAGAAGCATGATTTTGGCATTACACTATGTGGCGTCCCCTCGGACCATTTGCTGCTTCAAAGTGCGGGGCCCGGTGCGACCGCCCAAAGTATGGCCCTGGCAACGGAGTTCCTAACAGCAGCTGCAGGGACAGAATGACTTCCACCTGACACGGCTCTTTTATTTCGAAGGCGGACTTAAAGGGATAGTTCACCCTTAAATGAAAATTCTGTCGTTAATTACTTGCCCTCGTGTTGTTCCAAACCCGTAAAGACCTTCGTTCATCTTCAGAACACAAATTAAGATATTTTTGATGAAATGTGAGACCTCTCAGACCCTGCATAGACCGCAACGCAACTGCAATGTTCCCAGGTCAGAAACGTAGTAAGGACATCCGGTAAAACAGTCCATGTGACATCAGTGGCTCAACTTCAGTTTTGCGAAGCTACGAGAGTACTTTTTGAGCGCAAAGAAAACAAAACAACTTTTTTTCAACCATATTCTTCCCCGAGTTACGTCTTCTGGCCATTTTTAAGAGAGTACACGATGCTACGCCCGCTTCCCCCCAAGCGTAACACGCTAATCACGCAGATTACTTTCAGGGCATTCGCTTTCTCCCCCGAACGTAAACAATGCTGATTACGTAGTTACACTCTTGGGTACTCTCCAAAATGGCGTAAGACGTAACTCAGGGGAGAAGAGGTGTTAAATAAATTATTTGTTTTCTTTGCACTCAAAAAGTATTCTCGTAGCTTCGCAAAACTGAAGTTGAGCCACTGATGTCACATGGACTGTTTTACCGGATGTCCTTACTACGGTTCTGACCTGGGAACATTACAGTTGCATTGCTGTCTATGCAGGGTGACTATTTAGATGTCATCAAAAATATCTTTCTTTGTGTTCTGAAGTTGAACGAAGGTCTTACGGGTTTGGAATGACATGAGGGTGAGTAATTAATGACAGAATTTTCATTTTGGGGTGAACTTACCCTTTATTCTGTCAATTCACACTTCACGTTCTCCCATTTATAGCAATGGCAGTGCATTGTCTTGGTATATCTAAAGTCTTTGATTTGAGGCACACGCTGTTCAATTTCTGATCAGGTGCCTCGTCAAAGCTTCTAGCTGTAACATTTTAAGGGGCTGTTCATACAATACGTGTTTGTGCGCTCCAGTGTGCTGCTTTTCCATTGTTTTTCTATGCGCTAGATATGTTCTATGTCTGGGGCCGTTCACACAGAACACGTTTTTGCATTCCACTGCGCTGCCAGTGTTTTTCTATGTAAACATTTGCAAGACGGACCACTATTTTTTATTTATGTATTTGTTATTCATGCTGCATTTTGTGAACGGTCCCTTAGACCATTGTGCTCATGTCTTGCATCATTTGAAGAGTCTCGCATTGTTATAAAAATCCATCACTCTAGTTCAACTTGCATCTCTAGACCTTGCATTTGTTTCATTCCACTTTGCCTTCTGTCTCGCATTTTTCAGCACAAAAACACATTCTGTATGAACGGCCCCTTAGACTATTGCACCCACAAAAATGTGTCTAAGATTTGTATTTTTGTCCATTCAATATGTGTCTATCATTTTTAAATGCAAAAATGATTACTGTGTGAATGGCCCCTAATACAACATTGTTTTCCTATGTACACTTCTTTCACAGTCTAGAACAGGGGTGCCCAAACTCGGTCCTGGAGGGCCGGTGTCCTGCAGAGTTTAGCTCCAGCTTGCCTCATCTCACCTGCTTGGAAGTTTCTAGTATGCCTAGTAAGACCTTGATTAGCTGCTTCAGGTGTGTTTGATTAGGGTTGGGGCTAAACTCAGCAGGACACTCGTCCCTCATACCGAGTGTGGCCACCCCTGGTCTAAAATGATGATAACCCAGTGTAGCCCTGTAGTCAGATTGTTTCATAAGTTGTTTATAATTTAACTTATCGACCAGTTTAGTAGGACTAGTAGCAGCAATAACACTGTTTAATGTCAGTTTATAGATTGCTTAAAGAAAGGAAGAAACTGTCTTCTCTCTCTCTCTCTCTCTCTCTCTCTCTCTCTCTCTCTCGGTCTCTCTCCTCTCTCACACACACACACACACGTGTCTTTGCCTACGGTGTGTAGCCGCATGTTAAAATGCGGATTGGGGTTCTTGGTCCCTTTGATCCGCTGAATGGAATTATAGATGCTTTTACGTACCGTTCTCCTCCCAAAGAGGAAAAAAAGATTAACGTCTCAAACTTTATTCTGCTTTACTCTCAGTGTTTTCCTCCCTCGCTTTCTGAAGCCTGGCAGGCTTGTGTGCGGTGTGGAGCTGTCTGTATTTAGGTCATCTCACTCAACGAGTGATTCTCTGCATGAAGAAAAGGAACAGAGAGGAGCTGTGGGAAATATAGGTGTGGGTACTCCCCTTCTTTGCATATATATGTGGATAGAGACGGAGGCAAACTGAAGAATAAATGGGAATATTCGTTATTTACTGACAATGCTGACATACAGTGCTTAAATTTATTAAACCACCTGTCATAATAAAAACAAAATATATTAGGAATCTGTCAAAATCTTGTTTAAAGCTAAATAAAAAATATCGTCATTTATTAGGCAAATAACAAACAAATGAAATGAAATTATTCATACATAATAACCAAATAAATCCTTATTTTATTTTTATTTTGTATGGCCTCCTTTGGCCTTCCAAATATTTTCTAGCTGTTCTAAAAGACTTGCTTTTGATTAAACTTTTGTGTGATCTATATTTGAATCTATTAAATCCCAACAATAATTATATTTTAACATAAGAACGACTACTGTGAGCAGAGGCGGACTGTAGTGAAGTATTTTTACCTTGCTGTAAAAGTACTTTTCAAGTGTCAGTACTTTATCAGAGTGTTTTTCTTTAGAAAGCTTTACTGCACAACATTCCAAAGCATAATATTGCACTTTTTACTGCACTACGTTTCATATTAAATATCATTTAATACTTAATTACATTAGAAATATATTACTTTCTTTCTTTTACTCAAGTAAAAGTAATTGAAAGATTTACTTGAGTACAAGAAAGTACTACATTTTTAATGTTCTTAAGTATTAAAGGTAAAACAACAACTTTTATGAAATGTAGTGGAGTAAAATGTACGATATTATGCTTTGGAATGTAGTGAAGTAAAAGTTTCCCAAAGAAAAACACTGATAAACTACAGATAATTTTAAATTTACTTGAGTAAAGTAAAAATACTTCACTACTGTCCGCCTCTGACTGTGAGTAAAGAGCGTACACTTACTGGTGTGGATTAACCATGGCAGAAACATAAATGTTTTTGCTAATCACCTATACTTTTAGTTTAGGGCAGCTGTGACACAAACCTTACATTGGGTGGTGGTCTAAAAAATGTACAATGCACTGTATATTAATTGTGACAGACTTAATATATAGCCTGTATTTGCTCTATAATGGTGTTTCCAGCACCGGGCTACACCAAATGCAAATTTGTGGTGGTTTGTTTGTTTTTTTTTTTTTTTTTTGCGATGTGATGTTGCTCAGCAGTGACTGCCTGCTCCCATGATGCATTGAAATCAAATCTTTCTAAACTCTAAAACTACTTAAATATTTGTATCTAAAAATTGATTGATAAATAGGTAGATAGATATTGTGATTCATCTTGGAGCTGGGGCCTGTACCATGAAGCCGGTTTAGCTGGCTAGCCAGGTAAGTTTCAGTTTAGTTTGCACAAATCCTGGGTTTTATGTACCATGAAAGTGGCTTGGCTTTTAGCAGTGTTCATCCCCATAGTAACTTCTGCTCCACAGCTAACATGCTCCAGGGCAGGTTATGTTCTGGTTTGGAGATCTCAAACCGAAATTTGACCAATCAGCTTCAAGCAAAGTGACACATCTCTGATGCAATAAAGCCACTCCCCCAGTTTCTCTTACTCTAAATGAAAGGACACTACATAGTAAAACATTTTTTAAAGATAAAATTGCCTGATTTTTAGAGATTATTATTTTTTTATAATTATTTTATATGATTTATATAATTATTTATGCCCCTTGATATCTATTACACAATCGATCTTAGTTTCAATAGTATTATTTAGTTTTATTGTTAATTTAATAAAAACATAGATAATATGCAATAGAAATAAGTTTTAGAATCAGTAGCTTTAAACATGACTACATACTGAGCTTAGATTTTAAGGTTTTTATACCTATAATATTCGCCACTCTTTGCACTTATATGGCAAGATGTTTTTAAGTTTTCCTCTTTCATGGATAGATTGTTTCATCTTGTAAATGTGTTTAAATTATTCATATAGTTTTAATCTTTGGTAGTGAATCGCACCGACTCTGTCACGAGAAGTGAATCACAGTTTCAAGACATGTGATTGGCTGTTCATTACTGATGTCACACTTTAATGTGCACGTGTTCCATTAACTCAGGATCAAGCCTGAGTTGACAGAGAAAGTTGATGGTCAGCTTCATGGTACCAACAAAGCCAGATTGGATTGGTTTGGTTTGGTTTTGTCAACTCAAAACTAGGGATGCACCGATACTGGTATCGGTATCAGGCCCGATACTGAGCTCCTGTACTCGTACTCGTTAAAAAGCCCCGATACCAAACACCGATAAGTGCCATATTAAGACAATGAAACACCGACAACAGAACAACAGAATGGAGTTATTATAGATTAAGGATGTATACAAAGTATATGTAAGCAATGAATATAATGTTAAACATTCAGTATTAACGCCTGCATAGCTGATGTGCGCGAGCTGATGAGCAAAGCACGCTGAGTGGATTGAGCGCGCGGCGGCACAGACGCAAGCTTGTCGAGTGAATATACCTTTCTCACAGACATCACTGGCAAGTTTGTAGTTCGGTCGGATATGTCAAAACCAAGTAAGTAAAACAATGCACAAGTTAATTAACGGTAGAGAGAGCGCTCTACGCACTTCTGTTGTGTGATCTTTGATGCACCAGGACTCACTTTAGCATCACTATAGCACAGCGCACATTTGGTCAAACTACATCATAAAAATAAGACTATTTATAGGGGCATTCACTATAAACATCATTTATTTTAAAGTTTAGGCATACACGACTTTCTGGCGAAAGTGAATCTAGCAGCCTGTGTGAAATGCGCTAGGCTGTACTTACTGTCCTCTCATTCTGCACCAGTATAAATACGTGCACGCGTTGCGTGTGTTTTTGCTTGCTTGAGTGTTTCTACATTTTATGAGTGACTTTGGAATATAAATCGCGGCACATTTCATATGAAAAAAACGCGGCTTTTATTTCTGAAAATATCACAGTTAGGATATTTATAATGAGTGGTTCCCTGCATTACAACAGCAAAGCACGTGATTACAGTACTGAGCCGCTGCAATGGAGCAGCTCTAATGCTATTAAATTAAAGATGATGTACCATAGAGCAAAAAAAAATTAAGAGTGAAAGTAACAAAAACATGTCAAATACATTTTAATGGGCATAATTAAGTGTGAACCTATCAGTCCAACCAAAAATTATTCAGACACCAGGTATAATTTTTTGATATTTTTTTTACTAGTGGGTGCAGGACACTATAGTTAATTTATGTAAGTGAGGATAGCAGAATAAAGTAAACTGTGATATATTATACCCAAATTTTTTTCATACAGTGGACTACCAGTAAAACTGATACAAATTTGGGACCAAATTTTATTCAGACCGAGTCTGGGAAAAAAAAAAGAAGTTGAGGTTTGCATGAAGCTGGAGTACAGCATGCCCAGGAGACTACAGGCTGTCATTGAGGCTAAGGGTTGCCCGACTAAGTATTGGTAAATGCTGTCGTACTAACAGCTGTCTGAATAATTTTTGGTTGATTGTAATCCATTACATACCTTTCTATTAAAGTTATCGAGATTAATTTGTTCTGACACAGTTTAACACTGTTTAAAATATGAGTTCTTGTCATATTTTATTACCATTTTCTAAACTATACCGAATAAACTGTGATAATGTGAGAAATGTTGAAGGTGTCTAAATAAATTTTGGTTCGACTGATCTATTTTGATATGAGTTAACCAACTAACTTATACATACCTTTTTGTTTCTGTAACCCAATATTTCAAATTTTTTACAAGTGCAATAAAAATATCGGTATCGGTACTCGGTGTCGGCAATTACCAAAAATAAAAGTATCGGTATCGTGCGAGTACTGGAAAAAGGGGTATCGGTGCATCCCTACTCAAAACGAATCCTGTAATCCTGAGTTTGTTCAGCCACCTTCATGGTACAGGCCCCTGGTTGATATGGTTCATTACTTACAAATTCAAAAACAACTGCAAATTCACACTCTAATAGTATGGGGTACTTATACAAAAAGATTAAAAGCATAAATGCCCCAGTTATCCTGGTCCACAAAATGCTTCACAGGTTTTCACTTTTGACACTTATGTAGAAGTCAAAAAAACATTTACATGTTTTCAGACAGTACAAATACAAGAGAGTGCTTTTCACTGTTGCTTAGCAAAATATTCTGATGTACAGTGTGTTCCATTTGACCGTAAGAGCCCTGCTAAATGTACTTCACAGGCTATTCCACCATCTTAGTGAGATTCCAATCCAAAGGGAGCTAACATATTTAGCTGGAAGGGCACTGCAAGCGATGTTGGGAATAAGATAACATCAATACATCATTTTAAATGTTGCTCTCATTGTGCATCACAGTATTTAATTAGTCCCTGGTGTTATAATTTATATCATATTTATTTACATAAGTATATTATGTCATCATAGTTTAAGCTCCTATAATATGCAGGACTCAAGTGTCGACTATGATGACTGACATTGCAGGGTGTTCTAAATTAACGCATTTTCAAGTGAAATGAAATTCAACAGATACTGTATTCTATGCTCAGGGAGTAGGGAACAGCAAACACTGTAGGAATCAGTCGGAACGCAGCTGTAATTTTTTTATGTAACAGCAGCAGCTGTGAGTATGTGACCAAAAGTGCAAATCTGTTTGGCCAGTCTTCTTCACAGTGTGATGGAAATGATATTACCCTGCAGCATGTTGTAGTTACGGTAATTACAAGATGAAAACCCGTGATGTTCTACTCTGAGCTGTTCACATCCTCTGAATCAGAATTACGCAGTCCTTTGGCAACACTATCAACGGCAAAATGATTCTGAAAAATGAAAAAAAGTAATTTCCTAATTTACAAGTTGTAAATACGAGTTCTTCAAGGATGTGAACACTTTTTTTTGACAAGTTGAAATCTCAATATAGTGCAAGCGTAAAAAAAAAATTGTTGCATTGACAAATGTGAATGGACATATTAATAATTATTCATTAAAATTAAAATGTTTATTATGCCGAATATTCATACTGAATATTCATCTTGGTGTGGACATGCCTTTAGATCGAAAACATATTTAAGTTAGTTAAATTATCTTCATGTTTATATCTAGATGCTAACTGCCTGAATAAAAACACATATGGTTTAATAGAGGACCATGTTTTTAAGAAGTACAGAAGAGAGTAGTGAGTGTTGAGAGTTGCTGATATGTAAGAATATGCATCAGACCGTTTCATGCACTGGAAAGAAGAATTGTCTTTGTCTGGTTTTCCCACCAAACTTTCCCTCCTTTATCCTCCTGCCGTAATCTTCCTCTACTGCCCAAGGACATGCATCACTCTTTTCTCAAAGATGACATCATATTTCATTTACGGAAGCTTTTAGATTATACAGTACATCTCCAGCAGGCACATGAACTCCGTGGCCCTCTCGTGTCGCTCACAGGCCTGGGAATGGTTTTGTGTGATGTAAACAGGGTAAATTGACGTAGTTACGGTGGGGGAAGGTTTGGTGACAGCAGAAATATTGTGCCCTATGATTGGAGAAATTCTCTGACATGGAGCTTAAGCATCCTGTTTCTGGTTCATTTCCTTCCTCTTTTGGAGTCAGTGTGTTTATCCATTTAGTCGAGCTTCATTGCCATCCATCTATCTGCTGTGTGGGAGAAAGAAAATGTGTGCGTGTTGTGTCCTGTCCTGCATTGTGTTGTCAGTATGTTACTCTAACTTGATGTGACAAGCCAAAAACTGCTGTACCAACAGCATCATCTATCTATCTATCTATCTATCTATCTATCTATCTATCTATCTATCTATCTATCTATCTATCTATCTATCTATCTATCTATCTTAGCAACTTCCCCAGAGTAAGCAATGTTTTATCAGTTGTCTTTACATGGTCCTTTACATGTTTATCAGATGGCTGTTCCTGTCTGAATTAGCTGCAGTATGGACCTTTCAGCCTCTTTGTTGGTTAAAAGAAACAAATCATGAAATTCCAAGCTCCAACCAATGCTGAATGAGTTAACAACACACAAAAATAGTGTTGCAGGAAGACAACATGTTAGGTAACCAGAAACCCAGAAATGATTCCATTTAGCACCTCCAGTTCCATTGTCCTGAAGTCAATGCTTTTGGTTGTATGCCTGAAATAAGGTCTGTGGTTTAACACCCTCCAAGAGATTTGTGACCATGACATGAAAATATGCCACAACCATGTTCTGATATTACCTATAGGACGCCCATAAAAAATAGGTTGTAAGATTTCCACATTCACACTTATCTTAGGCAATTCTTCTTACTTTGGCTATTTGCACTGCATTACAGTTTTTTATATCATCAATCTTATAAAAAATTTCAAATGAGAGGGTAACCATGCAATTGCAAGAAAAAAGTGTCCTTTTTTCTTCCATATCCAACTTTTGTAAGTCACCAAGCTTATTTTATGCAATAATCCAAAAGACAATGGAAAAATCCTATTCATTTTTTGTAAAGTGACCAGGAGGATCCTACTTTGATATGTCATCACTGCTGTAGTCTAATGACCATGGAAATACGGTGAAATGTTGTTTATAGTTGGTAATGACAACTCATGCTGTGTGCTGTGTAAAATAAAGTTAAGAATATTTTTGTTTTATTTGTGTTTGTGCATGTTTTTCCTATTAGAAAAAAAGAGGTCTCTTATTATTTTTGAATTTTATTTTCCTTACATCACCTACTTCTGAGAAAAAGATCACAGTAATCTCATGTGGTCTCTAGAATTTCAGAAGAGATTTCAAACTGTGCTTAGACTTGCCAAGATACCAAAATCACCATTAAAGACATCTCAATATGATCTTCGGATTTCACTATCCACATGAATTGTATAGTTCTGTACCACTGTATCTCTACTTAAATGAAACGAGACCGAGAAATCCATGAAGTCTCCTGAGACGTGAAAGGGCAACCTCTTAAGCAATAAAAGTTCTTTCATGGCTAGGAGAGATAAAGGGGTATTAGGCTCCGATCTTCGTGAAGGACGTGTGTTTATGTGTTTTTGATGTGTGTTTGCCATTAGAGCCATCCTGGCCTCTAGATGGAGTTGTTGGCTGTTGGCGGGTCAAAGAAAAGTAGGCCTACTGACCCATCAAATGCACAAGTGTGTGTATGAGAAAGAGATTTGTGAACATGAACCAGGAATTGTTCACTGTTCATTGATTCTGTGAGCATTAAAACAACAATTAGCTCACCATTTAAGGCTGGAATACACTTTTGCCCAGATTTTACCCTAATTTGCAGTCTGGACGAGTCAACACTACTGAAATTCAAAGCTAATCAGCAGATTTTGAGCAGTCAGAGTTGACCGATTTCACATGAAATTGCTTTGTGAAAGACGGGGAGAGGCTTCATTTTGTTTGCCTTTGTCATCTGTCTCCTAGTAATGAGTCTGTTTTCAGAACTTTTCAAAGTCTGATAGTCTGTGATCCGTATTCGTTTTGTGTATGATGCCCAGTTTTTCACTGTAAACATTTACAAAGTTGCAGAATGTATGACTTGTATGTTGTTCAAGAATATGTGTCAGTTCTTTTTCAGTCAAGTTCCATAAAAGTATCACGAAAGTACCATCAAGTTAGTCTGTATGACTAATCTGAGTTTTCCAAGTGACCGCTTTGAAGATTCAGTGATGAATTTGAGTTTTGAATGCCAAAATCCCATTGGTTCTTGTGTATATCATGAATCAACCACTATCAGAATTAAGAATAACATTTGAGAGCTTCTGCAGCAACAGAGAAGAATTTCAGTAAATAATTACCTAAATCTACATCTGTTTCTCACACAAACTATATGCTGTACTATATGAAAATTATTTGAATCTCCATGAGTGTTCTACAAAAATATAAACAGCAGGAAGGTTTGGAACAACATATGTAAGATTTTCAGGATCCATTTCCAGGATGAGTTTCTAGGTGCATAAGCATAAGAGTTTGTGATGAATGCTAGACTGACGGCAGGTTCTTGGGGGGACGACTGCCGAGTGCTGTGTGATGGCCCAGCCACAGGCCCCCCTCCCTGGGTGACCTTTACCACAGGTCTGCCTGTTAGCCTGGAGCTTTGACTCGTCCACAGCCACAATGCCCTTTTCCCCGAGAGCACCGCCAAATGGGATGTGACATGGAGGAAAGAGAGAGGGAAGATAAAAAAAGAGTGAGAAAATCAGGTGAATGAGGGAATGACATTATTTGATGGTGCTCATGGGAGGCAGATTGATTATACATATATATATATGTGCTGTGACCATTGGGACGGAAGTGTACATACCATGTGATATTTCAGTTTTTCTTTTTTAATACATCTGCAAAAATGTAAACAATTCTGTGTTTTTCTGTCTATATGGGGTGTTGTGTGTACATTAATGAGGGAAAAAAGTTAACTTAAATGATTTTAGCAAATGGCTGTAATATAAGCGCAGAGGTGTGAAAGGACACTTTTAAGGGGTCTGATTAGGGCTGGGTGTGCCGTCACCCACTGATACTCATAAACTCAAGCTATCCAATGCCAGGGGCGTTCGAGAGTAACAGGGGTGTGCGTGCTTGGGGGTCCCTAGAGCGAGGTGTTCTGAGTTGTTAGAAGGCACTTGCTTACTCCCCCGACCAAAAGAAAGCCCACCTTCAGGCGGTGTATGATAGTGGGCGCTTGGGTGTCCTAGGTATGACCTGGGCCGTGGATTTTCGGGGTGGTGATGTGCGCGCGGCAGGAGTAAACACAGAGTATCTGAAGTAAGTGGTGGGGTACATTTTATTACGCAACAGGTGTCTGGCATATACAGTAAGTTACTGACAGTGGACTGTTATTAGGGGGGTTCCCGGGCGTTGGGTATAACAGGCATCAAACATCAGCTCAGATTTACTTTTGTTGCCACTGGACAGCAACAACAGTCGTGAGGGCTCTGTGGGTGGGGTGAGGGATCACCAAAGGAAAACCGCGTATGGGTCTATTAGTGTCTGATAGAACCTCATAGAAAGCCACACAGCCCTCTAGAGACAGAGAGAGAAAGAGTACTTATATGCAGGTTAATAGAGAAGCGGTAGAATCATGGAGCTGGAGACAGTACAGTCTACTCTGCATGTGTGCATTTTCTTACATTGCAAAATGCTGCATGTACACTACAGACTTTCGCACTGTTCTTTTGAACTTTCCATTTATCAGAGAATCATTTTCCACAAATGTTTATTTTATTTGAGACTAGAATTTATTTATTTTTTACTCCTATTTTATATCTGCCACCACACTTAATATCTTTCTGGTTTGAAGATTTATAGTATAACTGCAGAAAGGGAAGGATCTGTGGGGTTTTTAGAAGTTTCAACATCAGGTGTTCACAGTTTGCCAACTGCCCTCTTCTCTCCATTTATTAATTTCTCCTTATGTTTTAGCATTATTTCTGGTATTTCCCCCCTGTTTATTTTCTCTCTCACATATTTTTATACTCTGGACATTCTGCAGAAATTCAAGCCTCTAAAATATTTTAGCCAGGGATTTTTTATTTTTATTTTTTATAATTTCTCAAAAGTGTTCTCACTCACCACTCTACTTACAGTCCCTTTTCTGTTCGGCTTTTAATCACCGTCTTCACATTAAGAAGCGAGAACTGTTACTTAATAAAAGCTTTTTATTTTAGTAAAATTATTTTAATCTAGCCAGACTTTTGACTATCAGCATAAAGTACAATAAAATTATAGCAATGTTCTTTGATTGATCTAGTAAATAGATAACTATTTTAGGGCAATTGACACTGCCTTCTCAACTTTTATGTCCCTCTAGGGCAGGGGTCTCAATCCTTGCTCCTGGAGACCTACTGTCCTGCAGATTTAAGCTTCATCCCCAGTCAAACCTGAACCAGCTAACCAATATGTTCTGGGTTACTTGATAATTACAGGCAGGTGTTTTTAGAGTGTGTTGGAACTGAAGTCTGCAGGATTGTAGCTGTCCAGGAGCAGGGTTGGCGATCTCTGTTCTAGGGCTTTACTGCAATATTTTGGCTTCTTGCCCTGACTTTCGATTCAGAGGTACATTAGCTGCAACCCCAGCCAAAGACATCCTTCCTCAAAACCCCTTCTGGCAACAGTGGAATCCCTTTTCTCAGAAGGAGCAGCTACAAAAGTCTTCTAAATGGATTTTGTGGTTGTGGTGGGGTGCACAATCCTACTCCAATACACCTGCAATTATTAAGTGTTACTAAAGATCTTTAGTTCAGAATATTGGGTTGTGACTGTTGTAAATGAGAATATATACCATTTGTTTTTCTAGATGACTTTAATAGCTTCATAGATCTTTATCAGCATGAAGACTTGCAGCTACGTCTTCGAACTTTCACTTCTCTCTTCATCATAACCACAAACTTATCTGTCACTACAACTTCCCCAAACAAAACATTTCTGGTAAATATCATTCTAACTATAGTCCCACAGAACATGTACTCATTTCCACTGACTTCTAACCTTAGAAGTGAACACAAAACATAGAAATCCTTTAGCATGCAGCTCTCAGGGCTACATTATATTAAAGTCCAATTTCACTTTTCAATGTTCACTCATGTTTCAATGCGGCATTGTATTCAATAGATTTACAAATGACTGACCAAAACAAAATCCAGTAAGTGGGTTGGTGTAGGGCGTGGTTTTACTGAATATAGCTGAACTTGCATCTGGAAGTCAGTCAAAGGTCAGCCAAATTGAACCATTTTATGAATTGATGTGTGCTGTTTCTGTACTCTAGTGCACACTGAAAATTTGAGTGAATTGTGTTGTTAACACCTCTGCAGGCATAAGATATTGTCTCTATCTATGTGTATGCTGGAGTTTATTGCCATCTCAAACATGCTCAGTAATTCAGAACAACTGCTAAATAGCTCAACAGTGACCACAAACTGCAGTGGCCCTGAAAGTATTTTCCTCATTAATTTTCTGCATGGCATTTTCAAAGATTTGTAAGCTGTAAGCTTTAAACCAAAACAACCAGCTCCAGGATTAATCAAAACATTGCAAAATTAAATTTGGAAATTGTTTAAATTATGTCTCTCCAGGGTTCACCTTGGTTTAGCTAAATACATGCTCTTTTTGCACATCTTAAGCTATACATTTTGAAAACATGTCCATGACCCCTTCAAAAAATGTTTATTGTATTTTGGCTCACTGAATTGAAGTATAGGGTTGTGTACCTAACATCTTGTAATAAACAAATGAGAATGAAATACCTATCCCATTAAGTATTGCAAATGACATAATCGAATCATGAACAATGGTACAATATTAAACATGTAACAATAAGTTATTGATTATATACATAAAATATGAGATATACAAAGTTTATTGCAAAAATATTCAATGCAATTTAAGAGTGTAAGGAGACCAAATTGATTACATCATCTGTGAAGCTTTATGGAAGTGGCCAAAGTACTTCCACTTGTAGGCCACAGTGCTGAACTATAGATAATTGCTGGAAATCACTGGATATGATGCAACACATATAACTGTGTATAACTATGTTAACTGTGTCATGTCAAACATTATCTATCGAACATCCCAAAACAAAGAGAGTACTCTGGAGAATCCTCTCTATTTCTCTGTCTCTGTCAGTCACACATTTTTAAGTTGCATGACTGCGGTTTCACACTGCTCTGCTTTTGTCAGTTTGAGAGGTGAATGTCAGTGCTGTGTTACTGTGTTACTGTGTCATGTGTGAACTTTATTGCTCACAGCCAGATCTGATCATACACTAAATGCCAGACTGACATCACATATGAATATATTAGGCTATATTTTCTTTTCTTTTCTTTATTAGAAATCCCTTGCAGATTAGTTAAGAATATTGGGAGGTGGGGGTATTTTTGATGGTTGTTTGGCACTCATCTCATGTTTTGTTTGAGCTATTTTTACTTTGGTATATTTTCTTCACTTTTGCTCAAAGACTTAAAACTGCATTGATTAACCTTGAAGGACGATTCTGAAATCAGAATATGAGTAATACTGATCGAAGCATTCCAGTTGTTGCCAATTCCATTTTTCTAATTTAAATTAACACATTTAAATCAATATTGTACTGTATATCCCATATTGCATACAATATCATGCAGTTCTGCGTAAAACAATGTTAAGATATTTAGCAATTTGACACTACACCCCAGGTTCTTGTCTGACCCTGCTGGCATTAGCGATGTTGAACCCATCTGTACAGTGATAATTGACTAATTGTTTTGCTTTGATTATGAGAATTTCTGTCTTCGAAAAGTTAAGCTGAAGGTGGTGTTCCTTCATCCAGTTCAAAATGTATGAAAGGGAGGCATAAGATGGTGGGGTTGTCAAGTAGGAATGACAGGTAGAACTGCCTAAAGCTTTGTGACAGAAGCTTTGTGCCTTGATTGGGGTTAGTGAGGTTGTATACTCTATATTGTAAAGAGGAGGGGACCAAACACTGATCCCTGAGGCACCCCAGTTGTTACACATGAAGATTCATATATTAGGTTTATTTTGAATCCCTCAGTTACCCTAACAGTACTCATGACCTATACCTTGAAAGCATTAAATGTGAGTTTTTGCAGGACAAGGTTTACAATAGGTTTACAACATACAAGATTCCATGACAGTTAGAATGCTGACTTAGAAGGAAGTTTCCTGGATAGATAGCATAGCAGCTCATATTTTGGAACAGAGCTATTTTTTGTTTGTCAGAGTTAAAACATACTTCCAGAGCAATCTTTCACACAGATTGAGCTGTCATTATGTTGACCTGAGACAATGTGCTGATCTCTGCCAGCAGGCCTTTTCCAGGCCAGGCCTCAGACCAGAAAGATGAGTGAAGAGCAATCCCTGAAAATCCCAGAGTTTTTCATCCCCCTAGAGCATGGCTGATTACCTAGGTCCCTGCCAACACTCTCGAGGAACAGACTCAACAGGGTTTTATTCACATATAAACACTGATCATCGCATCACATGTGCACAGAGCACATCAAATATAGTAAACGGAAACTCAACAGTACTTGCTAGATGTGCAAGAAAAAAACTCATTGGTTCTCCTTTATCAAGAAAGCATGTTGAAGATTCTGTTGACCATATATAATGTGCTCTGTGTGTGCGTCAGACAATGGCCACTTCACAGGACTTTGCGTGATTTATATGGATTTATTTTACAATATCAAATGATTTATGTCAAATGATGTATATTAAGATTGTATATTATGATTGTATATAAGTGTCTGTCGATGTATTTTTGTAAGAAAAATATCCATATTTAAAACATTATAAACACTTTTCAGGAGCAATGGGATGCTTTTCTTTACTTTATCAAAGGAAAACCAGTCACCTCTTGGCTTATAGTCTTGGCCATTCCTCGTTTTGCGCTTCTAATTCGTCACCAGTGTTTTGTTTTGTTTTCTCTCATTTGCGCTTCCACGTTTGTCACTAATCACCGCCACATGCGCTACGTCTACGTCATCTGCCCGGAACAATATAAAAAGGCGTCTGTATTAGAACCCCCCCCCCACCCCCCCCCCCCCCCCCCCCCCCCCCCCCCCCCCCCCCCCCCCCCCCCCCCGTGAGCGGAAAGTGAGAGAAAAGTGTTTATAACTTTTTAAATATGGATATTTTTCTTACAAAAACGCACCAGTTCGCGTACAGGAGGCCTTTATTCAACAACCACCCACCCCCCGCCCCACCCACCCCGGGAGCATGTGAACGGAGGGGGGTTTTGAACAACTTTTCATTTTGGATGGATGCGCATTATTTGACTACTTTTGGACTGTAGTAGGATAAAATAAAATCTGTGTAGACAGGTCCCATTAAAAGCTTAGAAGAGCAAAGACAATTTTTTATATATCTCTGATTGGATTCGTCTGAAAGACAAGAATGGTGTCCAGCGCCCCCCCACCGCCCCAAACAACTAGGCTGCCCCCAAGTGTGTGTGAGTAAAACATGGTTCATTTCATAGCAGGGAGTGAGGAAATCATGACACACCGCAGACGACGAGGAGGAGTGTTAAGGTTTTGGAATGACATGAAGGTGAGTAATTGATAGTCCTGCATATTCATCCAAAAAAAAAAAAGTTGTAGTATGTTTATTGTCCATTTCACACTGCCAAGGTTATTGTCAGTTGTCCAGACACACGATACAGTGTATGAATATAATGGCCAAATATTTACAAACAAACAAACAAAAATAAACTGACTGGTTGCATCTAAAATAATTTTGTACTTTTTTATAGGCATATGGTTAATTCATTTTCAGTTTGGGGGGAAATCATGTCAAACAGTGGCAGAAATCATTAATTAGAATAAAGAATATACAGTTTTAATCTTACTGTTATATGGTCCAAAAAGTAAGTTAGATACTGACAAATGAGACTCCTTGCTGCTTCTGTGGTCATTAAGAAGAATGCCAGACATTGTTCTTGAACCATTGAGAGATTTAAGTTTCAATTGTTCCAGAATTGATTGTTCTTTCTCCTCTCTCTGTCTCTCGCTCTCTCTTTATCAGATTTGAACCTTTTCTTACAGTGCGATATCCCATTCACAGATGAAGAAGAGTGTTATCATTCCGACAGTGTACTCTCATCCGTCATTCCCTCCCTCATTTATTCACAGCTGCTGCATCTAGTCTTCATTACACTGTTCATCATTGTCCGTTATTGTGGTATCTGTGGCTGACATTCCTTCTTCATTCTGGAGGAAATCAGTTGTCCAATTCAGCCCGAGGACTCTTTCTCTACAAACACCACCTTTCTGACCTTCAGTTTACCCTATATATTGCATCACATACCTTTTACCATGTCACTGGGATTTTCGAACTTAAATTAATAGTTCACCTTAAAATAAATAGCTGTATCTCACCCTCATGTGGTTCCAAACTCTTATGACTTGCTTTCTTCTGTGGAACTCAAAAACAGAAGTTTAGCAGAATGTTCACACTGCTCTTTTCCATGCACTGGAGGTGAATGGATACAGGGGCTGTGAAGAACGCGAAAAGATAACAAAAAAAGTATTCCCAGCAGCCACCCCCCACATCCTAAGCGAAAAACCGTAAACTGAATAAAGGGGCTTATACAGTTCGAAATATCAAATTAACAAAGCGATCAAGAATTCAGCGAGTTCCTACGAGATGCATTGCTTGTGGCACGTTTTACCTCAACTTAGCAATCATGATGTTCTATTATTAACTCTTGTTGTTGTTTGAGCGTTTAAAGTCACTGTGAAGTGGCTTCCTTTGGTGCTTTGACATATTTTCAGTTGAATAATAAGCCAGGGCCATATATTGAAGTGGTAATCTTTTCTTTCTTTCTTTCGTTCTTTTTTTTTAACAGTCAGTAGCATTTTTTTTCTTCACATCACTCGTCAAAGCAGCACTTGACTGTGGACTTCATTCACCCCAGTGGAAAGCATATTTACACTTTATAGTGTCCTTATCGCTACAATAACTCAGTGGTAGTAAACAGAGAGACGTCTTGATCCGGAGGGGCCACCATCCCTACAGAGTTTGGTCCCGCGCCACTAGACCTAGAGTTCTGGTGATCCTGAAGACCTCTAGTGAAAGGCATCTTAGAAGACATTTCTAATATATAGGGTCTCTATAGTGACCATTGCACTATATAAGAGACACTGTCTAGACAGCAAGTACAATTGATATTAGATGTAGATGCTTAGACCGTTGTAAATAAATTAGGACAGTGATTCTAGATTACAAGCATGTTAGATTTGATCAGTACAAAATCGTGGAGTCGCAGAAGATGTGTCCAGCCAAATGTTTACTCAGTCTCATTCGAATATTACAGTACTGAAAAATTTACATCCTCATCCTGTCAAAAAGGGTTTCTGACTCTAGCTCTTATGCTATTGTCATGTTCACTAGGTTTCAGAGCAAATATAATTGAAAAAAGATACTGCATTCGACAATCTAGAGGGAATGCTTTAACCTTGTGCTTAGTGCATCGGCATGGATATTTTGCTAACAGAAAAAGTGGGCCAGTCCTAAAAGCAAGCAACCAATCAAAGTAATGTCAAGTTTGATGTATTTTTCTCACAGTCACTGCTGAATTGTGTGGTTAATGGGATGTGTTAAAAAAAACTATGAAAGTGTTGTGATACTTACGATGAAGATCTAGTATCTATTTCTGGTTATGACTCATTCAAGCCGAAAACACAAATGACTCAATTACAACTAGGTATTCACCTAATTTTCTTCGATTTTCAATGCTGCCATGCGTATGTTATTCACCAATGTTGGGGGGATGTAGATTGGGCTTTTTTGGAGTGCGTACAGGATGGTGACTAACACAACTGTGGTTAAAAAGCCTGAATTAAAAAATTGTAACCCAAACTTTACTATCCGCATACAGTTGGGTTTTTGTAGTTTCCGACTATTTGACCCAACATTGGGTTGTAAACAGATTGTCTCTAGCATTTTTTAGAGTGCTCACTGTACTGAGTGATGCAATTACTTCGTGAATGTTAGCTTCTGGATTGTGTGATTCATCTAATAAATTGTTATTTATTTGGATCAGTTGATAAATGGTATCAGTATACATTGTAGTTCAAGTCCTAGGTACTTTGTCTTCAGTGTTTTCTTTTCTAAGTCTTTTTTTCTAATACAACCACCTCGCGCTGGGACTAGTGGTTCATAAGCATGCATATAGTTTTGCTATAGATCTTAAGCAGTCGGCCACGCGGCTCTCCAACACCTTCTCTGGTCTCTGGAGGGTTCGCGGTGTCTGCAGATTTAGCCCAACCTAATTAATGCACCCTCGCTGAATCAGCCCTAATCATCAGCACTTTATCTATGTGCCTATGAATCTAGTACGTCCTGCTCAGCACGTGTGTTGAGGCTAATTGCCTTGTGAGCTTATAATCTGTCTAGGGCCATTACAAAATCGGCCCTCACATCGTGCTAGTACGAAGTTTGGAGCAGGACCCCTGCAGTAGGCGAATTACTACGTTTAGGTTCGTTGTATCATTATGTAGTCTGTATATAGAGCCTACGTTCGCCGTAGTAAGACATTGCTCTTTAGTAGCTTCATTATACTGTAAGCCACTTCCTTACAGTGTAGCTAACTACTACTTCAAAATAGTTGCTTTACTGTAGGTTTTTTATAAGTCAATGCAACCTTTTCTGAAGAGACCATTGAACGTAGCTTGCGGAGCAGACAGATTGCTAGTGTCTGTTCGGGAGGATGAGTTCTAGGCCTTGACACTAGTTGCATGTTCGTGGACTGAATCGGAATGCAAAACATATCCTATGATCACAGTTACTTACACCAGAAGCACCAACTGATCAGTAGCACATTTATGCAATGCAAAAGAATAAAATGCCAGATTTTGGCTTACATGAAAACCTAAAGACAAGCAACAAATCGACACACAGACTTCTCAATGCTTTTTCCTCGCCTCAATCAGTGGTGATCCGTAATCCTCTAACATAATTATGGGGGTGGGGGTTATTACCAACAGAGAGGCGAGTAATCTGATTATCGGGTTGCACATATTCGGTGTGTCTTCCTCATCTCTATAGTTAATTGATCCTAGATTCCATGCAGTTTCATTCAGCTAGAAGAATGTGAAATCTTTGTTTTTCGGACTACCTGACTAGCATAGAGTGATCATCAAGAAACAGCACATTAAAGCCAATGGGACAACACAGACCCACACTCACTCCCGTGGGAGTTTGGTCCGTGAGTTACTCTTGTCTGATCTATTCAGGGTTTTCTCTTCTGCCCCCCAAATGTCAGTCTTCAAATTTCTCTCTGCCTGTCAGCTTCTACGTCTGATGAAAGCCAGAAGCCACAAAACCTGTTCAGAGAGCAAACAGAGAGAGAAAGAGAGTGAGAGAGAAATTGTGAGATAATGGGAGTTCTTGATAGCGGGGATAGGGTGACAATTTGTTTGATAACGACGAGCTGGGGGTGCTTTTTTGTTAGGTTGTTTTGTTCTCGGAGGCTGTATTAGGGTGGGCGGCTCAGTGTCTTGTCTCCCTCGGCAGTGACACACACTCTGCTCTGAGCAGGATGTTAAAATTTAAAATGTCTCCTGCTGTGATGTAACAGTGTATCATGAAACAAAACCGAGAGACAACTTGATCTGCACGCAGCACGCACACACACACAAACACACACACACACACACACAACAACAAAAATTATCATACATACATCCTATTCCTACTGTCAGCCAACTAGCACTGTGCTTTTTTTGGTAAGCCATCATCTGAACAGTATATTTTTGTTATTTGACTACCAAAAAAATATTCAGAATTTTGTCTCCACATATAACATAACATCCACATATTAATATCAAGCAGGGATTACATTAATCCATTACTTAATCCTGAATTTACTATTGAAAATATATAAACTCAAACTGAAATCCCAGCAAGCACAAAACATTAATGCACCATTATACTACCACTACTACTATAATTAGTGCACTATAGATCAGGGGTTTTCAATTTGGGGTCCAGGGACCCCCAGGGGCCACAATGGAGTGCTATGGGGTCCGTGCAAATGATTACAGAAAAAAATGAATAAATAAAAAATTAATATTAACAATAAGATTAAAAAAAAAAAAAAAAAAAAAAGTAGACTAAAATAATAGATAGATGTGAGTATCATATGTGAATAACATTTGGAAAAACTGGTGAAGAGTAACTATCTAAAACAAATAATTCAATGAATAGACAGTCAAACAAAGCAAATATGTCCAGCATGAATAGAATACTAAAAGTGTTTTCTAACAATAATGATTTACACTAATCTAAGTAAATTTCACAGCTGTATGTAAACTGGTCTTTAGCTGTAAAAATATATAGCTGGTTTTTTAAAATATTTTTTTTTTTTTAGTACACGTGAAATCCCCCCCCCCCCCCCCCCCCCCCCTGTATATACAACACTTATTCTAAATTTTTTTTGTGGGTCTGTGATATGTAAAAAATAAAAACTCCTGCTATAGGTTACTAAAGACAAGAGACACTGGATCACATTTGATCATTACCATATACAGTACCAAACCTACACAATTGGACCACTGTTGAAATGTGGGTGGTAAAGCTCAGTTGGTCTTCCCCCAGGTTCCAGGAGGTCGCATGGTGGTTCCGAGCTGTCCTCCTAACTGCTAGATCTAGTTTCATTATATCTGTTTGTCATCCCCTCCTTCACTTTCCTCACTATCTGCTAGCGATCCTGATAACTGACTGCCACTGAGGCCAGGGTTCAGCTGCGTGGGAGTAGTTCAAACTCTTATAGGAAGAACCTTGAGGTTGCCGGATATTCGATAAATGTCCTCCTTGTGCGGGCCGGATTCCTTTGTTAAACGGACACCTAGGCATTTGCGCATCATATTACGATAGATTTATAACCACTACAGAGACTACAATCTAATAAAAAGTAGGTAAATCTAGGAGGCAATTTTGTTGTTTAATATAGGATATGCATGGTCTATTGTATTAGACGGTAGAGAGTCATATATTTGTAGCACAACACATTGTATTATTGTTTTTTGTGATGACGTGATAGCATACGCTAGTCTTTCATGCAGTATGTGTTTTTGCATGCATAGCCCCTGGAGTGGTGTTTAGCCATGTCACTAGGACAAATAAATGACACTAAAGTAAGCAGTAGGTGGCATGCCCAAGTCTCCGTCTTAAGACAGAAGGATACATGACTGCATTCATTCAAAAACGGGCTGCATCTCGTTTTATGCAAAAGCTAGTGATGTCTATTATGATGGGCTCACTGAGATTATTAGATTAATAAACCATGAATTGCCATTGCCTCAAATATTTGTCAAAAACTACAGACTTAATCAGTAACAATAATAACATAGTGCTGCCTCGGAGACACACGATTGGTCTTACTTCGGCTTTTTCTTGCCAAAACAGAGATAAACAGACAGAATTGTGACTAATATAACACACTTAATGCATCTTGTTTGTTGAGCTGTTATATAAAATCTATTCATTTGTGATCGCGCTGACATTCAGGAAAGCAACACTCTTGATATAGTTAGACATTACTATCACGACATAAATATTTGAAACTACATTTTTTACAGGGCATTTTATTTTTGCCCCCATATAATGAATTATATTGTAAACTGATAGCCTTCATCCAGCACTGAAAAACTCTCATAATGATGTATTGGGTGAGCGACATGGGACAGTTGTTTGTTTTGCAACGTTACAAAATATAAGACAGCGGCTCATCATTAAAAAAATCTAGTATAGGATATTATTAGGACACAATAATATCGCACACTCTCGCTTTTACGGATCTCAATGGCTGAAGAATGTCCAGTGAAGTGCATAGAGGTGTAATATTAGCAGCAAATTTACCACAGCCACGAGTGGGTAGTAAGACTAGAGGATACTGTCGGCGTGTAGAGTATTATGGTCCATTTACGTACTTAAATAGACATGGCTATTACTATCGCCCTATCAGGTCAGAATTTCTATGATCTTTTGGACAGGTATTGAAATCTACCGAGAGAAATAGTTTCCACACATAGCATCAGTGTACAATGACAGCTATGCTATCCTTATTGTATAGTTATATCTTGAAGCTCGAGGCTTCATGGCGCCAGATTGTAAAAAAGCTTGCGAATGTCTAGGTGTCCCGAATCCGAGGCGTCAATATCAACTAAATAGAATGAAGCGTTTGTTCGTTTATGAATTAGCAAAGTAGAAATATTTTTTTTTTTTTGTTCCTTTTTTTTTTTTATCGTACTAGCGAATACACTTTATTTAATTTTCAAAATTATGTTTCATTTATTATTTTATAATATTGTTTAAATCATCCTGCAGGCCGGATTGGACACCTCTGAAGGCCGTGTTTGGCCCGTGGGCCGTATGAACCCATGACCCCCCTATTAAGTCTTAGGCAGATGGCACTATCCCTCTGATCCATGTCTCCAAATAAATATAAACATTCCTCATCAGCTATTGAGACCTCACGGAAGTGGCTGGAGTTACATACATCAATACTGATAGTCAGGATTGTTTTCTTCTGATGATTATCAGTGTGGGTCATCTGTAAATATTGAGTCAACCTATTGAGAGCCTATGAAATAGGCGTGTATTAGATCATGTAGTATCTAAGCTGGTTTTGTTGTCAAGTCCCAGATTGTGAATGGCCATTGTGATTAGTTTATCTTTGCTTTAGTGACGCAAGAGAGAGAGGAGACTGAAAAAAAAAAGGGGAAAAAAGGAAATGAAAGAAAAAGGAATAAAATCGTAAAAAAAAAAAAAAAAAAACAGTAGATGTAGCACAGGAAGGAAAAAATGAGGTGCTCAGAATACATTGTCAAAAGTTGACGTCATAAAGACACAGCATTCATGCAAATCAAACAAAACAATGTCCCAAAATTTCCACCTAGTGATGTTGTGTTAGTTAGTGCTAGGGCGTTAGTTCACTCAAAAATCCTGTAGCATTGTACTCACCTTTTATGTTACAAAACTTGTATTTCCTGTAGTGTTCAGACAGAAGGTATTTAGGAATGATTTGGTATCCACTTCATAGGAGTAATGGTTTTTATACTGTACAAAATACATTTATCTACTCTGTTCCCTAAATAGCCAGTTGACAGAAGAAGTAATTTGGATCGGACTGAGGATTTGAAATAATGTCTAATTATTTGGATGAACGATCCCTGTACCAGTCACGAAAAGTACATCTATCAATAAATATCACAAAGCCATATTGCAAGTGTAGTTATATCAGTCTCGGTTTAACCTAATGCACAACATTTAATAGAGTTGCAAGTCCAGAACAGGTTGACTTATATTAATAGGCCTAAAATTTAATATTGAATAATTATAATAATTAGTTTATTATACAATGACAATCCGCTTATATCTAAATACTTAGACTAGAGCGAAGATATACAAATCACTCAAGCTTTTATTTTAGAGAATAATACTGATGATAATGACTGTAAAAACCTTTATGTCCACATAAACAGTTGGATACAATTATGTGCACAAAAACACTGAAATATAATCTCAAACCTATGTGCACTACTAGATAGTTACGCCATGAAAGCACAATGAACCAACTGCAGCATTACACAGAAAAAGCAGCATTACTATGAACCACCCTCCAAGTGCTGAAAAGTATCTTTCACCTATCGTGTAAGTAAAACAGGCTGCTCGTTTCGGTCTAAAAAAACGCAGTTTTTGATTTGATAACAGCACTAGGCTGTACTGATTATCAGTATTATACAATTAGACTGTTGGTAGCACATTTATTTAATTACACTGGTTTTCAGTATAGGCTTTCTCCATATCTCATGAAGGCTCCCTAATGTCATAATTTCGACTGTGGCAACCCCCCGTTTGTAACACTGTATCAATGCTGCCTGTTAAAACCCCTTATATCGCGAACTTTTTTGTAGAACCCCTTTGCTCATTTTTGCTTGAAACAGCAGTTAAAAAGAACGAAAATATCACATGCATCACATCGCTATGTCTACTTGGCTTGCGACATGCTGCATACATGTATGTTAATCAATCATATGTGAGTTCCTAAATCTGTGCTCTGACCTTTATTAGGAGGTGAATTCTCTTCAGGCAGACCAGCGCTGCCCTGCCTCTCAACAACATCGTGACCTAGCTATACTGTTATCCATGTACACCCCTGCACACATGTACTACTAGGTCTCGACCCTCAGTCATGCTCATCATAAGGTGTCAGTGTCTGCTATAGCCGTTAGACCTCCCCATCCTCAGCATATGCTGCTTGCTGTCAGCTCTGTGCAGATACATATGCATGCGCCAGCTACATTGCTTGTCCCAAATACGATAAGTGTATAGTGAGTGAAAGGGTATCCTGACTTCGCTTTACTCGCCCGAGAGGTATGTTCGATGCCGGCTCTATAGATACAACGTCTTGTGATCTCAACGTGTGATATGGAAGCATCAGTTCTACTTGCCATCATGCCACATCCACGTGTACTGAAAAGATATGATAAGTAACAGACAGTAAAAAGTGAGCTGAGTCTTTATTTTTTATGCAGGATTCGTCGAAAATCGATGTATATGTATGATTCGAAGGCAAAACGGTCAAGACTCTCGACTGTAAATATTACATCAATGAACATTTTAAGGAAGGAAAGTCTATCTTAGTTCTCACAGCTGATAGAGCATAATATGTTTAATGGTTCAAATAGGCTTCATTATATACTTCTACTTGGCCACTTATTAGTGTTACTAACCTGAAGGTGAACTGACTGTTATTCAAGCAATACGTATTACGTACAAATAACGTGGCAGTAACTAAATGCATTTAACCAGTAGATATGGACATGGTCAGACAATCAGACTGAAGTCAGAACATAGTATTGATATATGGAACGTATAAGAGTGATTTAAGTGATTTTGAAATGTTCGGCTGGTGTTGGTGCCACTGGAATTGGCTGTGTCGGTACCGTATTTCAGATAACTGCTGTATCTGTAATAACTCGGCGAAGTGACTGCTGCGGCACAAGGAGTTTTCAGTGCAAACTTAATCTATTTTGTTTTATCAGGGTTATGGAGAATGGTCCAAAAAGACCAGATTACAAACACTATCAAATTGAGGTTCGTGTGATGAGTGATACATATGCCTTGTTTGCTGCCAGAGGTCAGAAGCGAATGAGCCTGACTTCTTTGAGTTTAACGATAAAGCCTCAAATAACCACTACGTTAAAACCGAGTGTATGCAGAAGGCATAGTCTGAAAAATTCACAAGATGTCAACCCTGAAGCAGATGGCTACAGAAGGATGATAGACACTCTGGGTGCCACTCTTGTCAGCTAAGAACGGGACACTGAGGCTACAATTCACACAGGCTCACCAAAACCGGACAACAGAAGATTGAAAAAGGTTGCCTGGTCTGATGAGTTTCGATTTCTGCAGTGACTTTCGGATGGTAGGGTCAGTATTTGACATAAACAACATGAACCATCCTGCCTTGTATCGACAGTTCAGGCTGCTGTTGTAATGGTGTAGAGGATATTTTCGTGGCACACTTTGGGTTCCTTAGTGCCAACGGAGTCTTTTTTTAAATGGCAACAGCCTACCTGAGAATTGTTGCTGACCATGTCCATTTCTTTATGACCACAGTGTAGCCCTCTTGTGATGGTTGCTTCCAGCAGGATACCACGCCATGTCACAAAGTTAAATCTAAAAAAGTAATTTTATCCCGGGATGGCAAAAATTATATTTTCAGCAGCCATTACTTCCAGTCTTCAGTGTCACATGATCAGCTTTCATATCGTCGATTCTATAATATCGTCCACGACACGTGGGTCTCAATTATTAGGAGTAGGCCGTGCTCAATTGAACAACCAAATCGGCCTTGTTTAATGTGTAGGATAACAAGTTAGTTAGTTTGCGTTTTGGCAAATGTAATTTGCCGAGTGTGTGTACTGTAGATGAGTGAATGTGATTTAAAAAAGTAAGGTCGTACGCGCATCCGTAAGAGCATGTGGTGTCTCCACCACCATACTGGTTGGGGTTGACGATTTGAGTACCCATGCCCCATACTCTAGAACCAATATCTTAGTGACTCGACCAACATTGAGTTTCGGTCACTGGTACTCGCAACCTGTCGCATACAGTTTAGATAGTTGATGTCTGAACGTTAGAATAAAATAAACGAAAATAAAAGTATATGATCTAGAAACTATTTAATCAATATAAAATGAGGAAAAACCACAAAGTAGGCTTTCTAATGAAATGAATAATTATTACTGTCACAATGAAAAATAGTAAAGTAAACTAAAAGAACTACATATAACGTAATATAGTAGTAAAATACTATTTAGATATGATGTCGCGAAATAACCAACATGGACCGCACTACACATGCCAACCGGAAGCACCGACAGATTATATGGAAATAACCTACGAGTTGCGTTTGATTGAGAAGTTTTGCTATGTAATTGTAGGGAGTGGCACTAACTCGGAATGCACGATGATGAAAGATAAAACCCAGGAGACTAGCGCAAGTAACCATCAAAGTCGACAGGCATGGTGTATCTATCACCTTCAGAGGCGCAATCCATGAATGAGTTGAAGGTGCTGTAAACGTCTACTACCTTTTACAGCCTCTTCCACTCTTCAGTTTGCACTACTAAGACCTACCATATACTCAGGTTAATGTCTGTTTTAAGTAGTGCTGATTTGATTCCTTAAGATTATCTGAGGTGACAGACTAGCACTAGTAGAAAAGGATGTGTTGTAAGGCTCTATGAAATGATTGAGCATATAAAGCCTAATAGCAAATCCAAACATGCTTATTGTGTATATTGCTACAATGCTTTCATGCAATGTATATGCCCAGAAGAATGACAATTAACCGTGTATCGCCTATATAGACATTCAATTTTAACGTGCATACATTAGCACCTACATCACATAAAGAGGAATTGCCTGTATACCAATCTACTATTTTACGCTGCTGACGAGGTCTCGAAGCTTCATCAGCATCGCCGTGCAAGAAAGACAGCACACTGGCCGTCTCATCGCCAACGAGTGATCCGGTCACACAGCATGAGCTATCAGGCAGAGCGGCCACATAATGACCACAGCAGAGCCTGCTAGTCTAGGAGATCCTACCATGCGGAGGTGGAGCACCTAAAGAAGGCCGACTCTCATTTTCCCGTCACTCAGACTACTGCAGATGTTGAGGACCAAAACAGCCCCACATGCGAGAAACTGCCACTGGACGTGTGCACTAGGAAGACGGATTTGAGAGCACTAACTGGCGCACCTACATGGACTGTTCCCTATTCACCCGACTATAAGCACCTAATAAATCAGCGTCCAGGTGGCTATGGATTGAGATCACATTGTCGTGTGATTCACCCCATACACTGACAGATGAGAGAAGCCGGGGCAAATCGATAGTGAGAAGAATCACCGAACAAGTGAGTGATCTTCTTCACCTCACCTTTTTTCCTTGTTTTGTCTCCGGTTTCTGTCACAGGCAGGCGCTCCTCCCCCACCATGGACGAAATCCTCCAACGGCTCACCGAGGTTAGCATCCGCCAGCAACAAATCGTTGAGCACCTCGCCACCTGTCAAGGAGAGATGGAGCAGGAACTTGCGGCCCTGCGTGCCGCCGCCGCTCAACACGTTCCGCTGCCGGACCACCCGAGTACAAGCTGCGAAGCTGCTACCCAATCATGACCCCTCATGATGACGTAGAGGCCTTCTTACAAATGTTCGAAGCGACGGCCACCACGGAAGGATGGCATAGGGATGACTGGGCATGGGTGCTGGCTTCCCTGCTGATGGGTGAAGCTCAGTGGGCATATTTCGCTCTTTCCGCCGCCTCCACCGATCAATATAAGGAGGTCAAGAAGGAAATCCTAGCCCGCCTGGGGTTATCCCCTATCTGTGCCGCCCAGCACTTTCACGAGTGGGAATATAAGCCCCGTCTGCCGGCCCGAGCCTGCTGGAAGGGGTGGATGCGGCCCAAAACCGGGATGCTGGGGAACGAGCGCCGCCATTTCCCCAGAGGGTGGTCCAGGAGCGGCGCGCGCTGGAGGGCACCCCGCGACCAGTAAGCAGGCCAGCGGCTCCCACCCCGCGGGATGAGCACATGCCAACAGAACTCCCCGCACGGACCTGGCTGGCAGGCTGCATTGTGCACCACGACCTGCCGGTTGGAGCTCCAGAGGTGGAAGTGAAAGTGAATGGAAAGCCGTTCCGGGCCATCCTGGTCTCGGGCAGTGCGGTCACTCTGGTCCAGACGCATATTCTCGCCCCCAGCAACAGAGTATCACAATCACTTCCATCCCATACCCTGTGTCCAACGGGGCACTACACGAAAAGATACCACGCTGCGTAACCCTCAACCCTAACTACTACACCCTCCAACCGGCGTAACATTTCGGCCGCACCGGCGCCCAGGCGCGCCTGTAAGCGGGGTAACCTGTAAGGATCACTTACCGTCCCCAGTGCTGATCGTGAGAGACGGCGCACAAGAGGTCTTGGGACGCTGCTGGCCACGGCTACTGCAGCCTGGAAAACCGCTCAAGCGAGGGCAGGGTGTGGGCACGACGAAGACAGTGAGGCACCACGACAGGACCTCGTCACCGTCAGGCCGTGACTTCCGGAATTTCCTTGAACCTTTTTAACATAGTTTTAATCCTACACCTCTCCATTACTCCTATTTTATCCTATGTCTTTTTTTTTTTTTTTCTTCCTTTAACTTTTACTATACTCTCTATATCATTTTCTTTTCCTCTCTCTATACCCTTTATTATCCAACCCCTTATTATATCTTCCTTATACCTTATTATCCCTTTATTATTTTTTTCCCCAAACTTTAATTCTATTTTTGTATGTTTTTTTTTCTCTTCTATTGTATTCCCTTACCCTTAACCGCTTTTTTATGGCACTCGGTACGCAGGAGAGAACCGGTAAGCCCTCAAATCAGCAATCTCTGCTATGATGTATGTCCAAACTAGGTAGACGGGAGGGCGAGAAGGTCCATTTAGAAGGCAACTAACGGCAGGAGGGAAGAACAGGTTGAAGCAATGGCGCTAGGACAAGTCCGGTATCAACGAAGGCCAGGGTTCGCCTGGTACCACCTACTCACGCATTTCGCGCTGCGCAAACCAGGAGCCTGCTGTATTGTGTCGCGCAGCGAAGGGGGGAGGAAAAGTTATTGCTGGTGGTGCCACGCACAAAGACAGAGACCGTGTTGGAGCTGGCCCACTCACATCCCTTGGCAGGGCATCTCAGGGCCGGGAACACCATCCAGCGGATCCATGCGACACGCCTCACCTCGTGAGCCTACGGGACTTGGAGGCGAGTGAAGCAAGTTATGTCCAAGGAACATGAAACCGATAACCGGCAAACGTGACGTCACACCAGGTACGCACTCCCCCCCGTCCGCCTAGACTTACCGATGCCATACTCGAGGTAGCCACCTTCATAGTGCACTCGGAGAGCGCGACTGATTGTCTTTTCTAATTTTTAACTCTCCTATGTTTATTTCTATACTATTCTTTTCACAATTTTAGTCAATCCCAATTCTAGTGTAACTCTATTTGTTATTATTTTCTCATGATTGATTCTCTTTTTTTATTAGACCTTTCGCGGCGTAAGCACTAAGTCTGAACCCGGGCGCACTATGACCACACTCCTGAGTGTTGATCGACTATCGACCACTCATGTACCAGCGTAAGCAGTTCCTCAGAATAAGCGCCTAGAGAGCCTATACGGCGCGTAAGCGTGAAGTAAGACGTAAGCCTAAGCGAGGTAAGAGCGTAGACCTGGAACAGATCCGCTCACACGCCAAGCCCACCATTGCCAGTGAACCCTGTCAATTCACTATGCTCTCCAGCGAACCTGAGGAATCCAGCAGAGATCGTCTGAACCGACCAGGTGGACCCCCATATATGTGCGCGAGATGAGACGGCTGAACTCGCGCCGGTCGAGGTAGGCGTGCAGTATTTGAGGACCATCAGGTATACCCTCCCCGACCGACGGACTCAGTCGAACGCATTCAATCAAAACGCTCAAGCAGATGTGAGACAGTGGGTGCCGTCACGGAGGCATGAAATGGACCTGGTGACGATCCCAAGTCCTTGCGGGTATCGCAAGTCACGCAGGACCTCAACTGGCTTACACCCCCTTCAGCTCCAGACTTTGGAAGGCCCCCCGCGGCCTACCTGATTGGCGACAGGGAGACTGGAAGGCAGCAGCACGGCAGACCAAGTACGAACTCACTCGTAATCGAGCATGTAAAACATCTGCGGGAAAGGATCGACCGGTCATGCACTATTAGTCCGGGAGCACTGACGAAGCTGGCAGCAGGCAAGAGCAGCCAATATAGAACAGGGCAGCCACCCACGTGTGATGTCCCCCGCCGGATGAAGAGTCTGGTCTTCATCCTCAAGCGGCTTACTGCGCTTGTAGGACACTAAACGCCCACTCTCGGCTGCCAAGAAGAAGCGTGAGCGCAGCACCTTGGAATGGATCCAGTTGTGCGCAGCATTGGGTTCTTAAGATCTCTGCCCAGGTGGTACCAGCGTCCTGCCAGCACGATTATCCGGCCATGCCGGCCAGGGACCCTCGTCAGGCAACGGCCCGAACCGGTCCGGGGCACGCCAAGCGGTGGGGAGGCGCGGGGGGTGATGAGGGCAGCTTGGAGTGGGATTTACGTATCAGCAGTCTGATCAGGGCACCCTCTGACCAACAACCCTAATCATCTCCCCTATATGACTTATATCGTTAACTAGAACCCAGGCTCAGGACGCTTCGGAGTCGGGGGAGGCGGGGAGTGTGACTAGAGCGTCCTGTAATATCTTGCATCCCGGTCGATGCCTGGCAACAAGCACTGGCACACACTGCGAATCAAGGCGGATCGGTCAACAGCGGCCGCCGAGAGCAGGCGGAGGACACATACGCCGACGACCAAGCCCTGCCACATCTAGGCGTTCCGCCCTGAGACTGTAGCAATAATCGCCCTGATCATTGATTTTTTTCCCACCGACACGCAGCGTTGTGGCCCTAAGCCACTAGACCCCCACAGGAGAACGGCACCGGGGACCCGCGTGCACTGGGAGACGAGCTAGAAGCGCCCTCACGTGAACCAGTGTGAGCACCTACCTAGGGACCTTACTCCCGCATCACACCACCCTCCACCACCACTACATCCACAACAACCACCCTCAACACTCCGCGCCGTAAGGTATGCATTGCAGATTACTAGCGGCTGACTCTATCACGCCGTATACACTAACATAACTCTCATAGGAATCACAATTATATACGAAAAACACATTTACAGTCGATTGACTATATCGTGGCTATAAAGCTGATAGATCTCAACATGACATCAATGCTGTACCTGAACGCCCCCCCGTCAATCCATATCCACACAACACAATGTACAGTGACGGACTGTTGATTGAAACTCATACATTCGGCTCAGGCTGCACTGATCACTCTTCATATTAGATCATAGGACCCTGAGTCTAAGTGCGGAAGTCAATAATCTATTTTTTTTTGGCGTATTTCCGCAAGACGGAGACGACGTAGAAGAAATAATAAGCAGTCTCTGGTTTTGAGAGAGCATGATATACCTATAACCAGTATATAGCCATGTCACCTATTGGCTTGCTAGGTAAGACGATGCTATTAGCGCCATATTATTACTTGACTGCACGGACAATATTGGATGAGAACTGAACTGAGCTGGGTAAGGACATCACTGTTTTTTCCAGAGCGGCTTTTTAACTCTGTTCATAATTGATTGATTTCACACAGTTATTAAACCGAACTGACAACAATGAACTGATTTCAAATGAATAATAACTGTTCACTATTGTCTTTATAGAGCTGCTTTGTCAGCAGAACTGAATTTTGTTTGCACGTTTGAATCACTATTTTCTTGCCTATAACTGTAAAGCTGTTTTGAAACAATCTGCATATAAATAAAGGTGACTTGGCTTTTAAATTGTAATATGTCACAATATTACTGTTTTTACTGCATTTTGGATCAAACAAGCGATGCACGACTTGTGGTGAGCCTAGATAATTCTTTCGTAAACCCTTCACAACATTTACAAATATTAATTTTCCAACCCTATGAACATGACCGGGTACTCTTTCATCCATCTCCCAATCTACACATCCAAAATACTGAGACGGTTCCAAGTAGCATGAGATGACCAGTGTGGATTAAACTGTATATGAATGTCTTTAATGGTTTAAATACGAATAGTGTAACGATGGATCCTGTAACACAATGAGATTTTCTGCCGACCGAACACTGGCTGACCACACACCGTTGAATGGTTCTGTGGCACATGAGGTTTGTACTTACTGCCAGGTAACGTCGTCATATGTATCTGGCCCATGAGTGGACGTCATGGATGACACCATCATGGTTACACAACTTGCGATAGATTTGCATTAAAAAGTTAATGCAGGTTGTTAAAATCAGTTTGTGTGGAGTTGTGAATTCAGTTTGAAATGTAACTGTTGTGCTCTATTCCTCTGCTTTGGTTCTCTCTCATATTTCTTTTTTTACAGGCTGCCATTTCCACTAAATTAGTGCTCAGGGTTTTAATTGTAGTTTACGAAGACCATTTATTGGTGTACAAAGAGAGGTTGCATGTGCCTGTTTGTGTCAATGTGTTTGTATTTAACAATTTTGGGCCTCATCCAGCCTTCCTGTGGTTGATTTTTCCACAGTATTCTTTATTTTTTCACCATATGTGTTGCTGCCTCTCACCATCCAACCGTTGGTTTTATAGTGAATTAGCACTTCAAACCCCAAGACCAGACTTCTACTGTGTGACTATAGTCTTAGTGCTATAGTATTGCAGCAAAGTCAAACCTTTGCCAGTCAGACTGCGAGAAGATGCTTCTGCATTACTGTATTATTTTATATACTGTATAAACTTGAGATGTATTGCAGCACAGGTCAGGAATAGTTATTTATAACTAATAAAGTACATTTTGTAAAGACAACCTCTGTAGGTTTAAAACAGATAAAAAAATCTTAATATGCCAATTTCGGTGTTATTGATGAACTATAAAAAAACATTGATGACCAATCAAAATCCACCCAACTTTAAAGAGCACCAGCAAGACATTAAAAGGGGCAGATGTCAAAAACTGCCGCCTAACCCTAACTAACCCTAACCTCCACCTGAACCGTAAAATATAATGTTAAAGCTTGTGTGGATGATAATATAGTTTAATCATGACCACATACGTTTAGAAGGGAAGATGGATATGACAATGTTAATGTGTTTGGTCTTTGCTGAATAGATCTGCTATGCTGCTGCTGCTTAATTGCTGCTGCTGTTGGTTATTGCTTTAGTTGTAGATTATTGCTGCTGCTGCCAGCAAGTACAGGAACTTGCTACTGCCAATACATATGGTGAGATGGTGAGTGTAAGCCCTATTAACAGAGAAATACTGCTGCTGCACAAATAGCATAAAAATAACCAGTAGCAGATCTATACACAGTTAGACATTTCAAAGGGTTTTACAGTAACTTACTGGGAACACTTTTGCCAGTAAGTTACTGTAAATAAGATTTACAGTAGCAAACTGTATTTGGTTTACAGTTGCAAACTGTACTTTTTCAAATTCATCAGTATGCTACTGTAATTAATTCATTTTTATTTATTTCATTAGATTTTATAATTTTTATATAGAATTAATTTTATTTTTACCCTACATGGGTACTATTGGCATTCAATTAAAACAGACAAAATAATTACAAAATATCAAATTCTTTATTTAAAACATATATTATGTATAACACTTAAAAATACAGTCTCCCAATGCTGGAACAGTTCATCTACACCATTTCTCCTGTCCTAGACCATTGCAGGCATTATGTTGTATCATCTGGATTGGTCCTAAACAAATCTTTAGCAACAGAAAACATATAGGGGGGAAAAAAGATCGCAGCCAAAGAAATTAGCCATCTGCACAGTCCAAGGTGCTGCTCAACACGTGGCCACATGCCTTGCTCCCCATCCCCTTTTGTTAGAACGAGTGTCTTCTTGCAAAACAAGCGAAATGGCACACTTTTAAAAGGCACACCCCATACAGAAACCACGAAACTCTCCACAACATAGTTGTTCCTCTTCCCAGTGATTTCGCAGTCGTCAAGGGGGGACATTGGCTTCAGTCTTCTGGTGCTCATGAGTTGGCCTTTAAAAAACAAAGTACATAATAGAAATGCGTAAATCTTAACCTTCTATTAAAACTATACACACAACAAATCTCCAACTAGCCAGGCAGTAGCCATAAGATCGCTTTACCTAGCTAAGCCTACTATTTTATTGTTCAACACAAGGCTACTGCCACATTAACGGGAGTCTCTGATGTTGCTAAAAATAACATTATTTGTGTATTTGGTGTAATGAAATGTGTATGTGTTTTAAGGTTCAAAAAACACACAGTATTTCGCCACATACTGTACATTATTGTATCTCCTCTCTGCCCCGCCTTCGATCCGCCTGATCGGGTGTAATGTGAAACTTCAATATCTTTAGGCCAGTTTTTCTTTGTCTTCGACTGGCCCCGTATTTACTGCTTTCCCATGGCTACAAGTATCGTATACCCGTTATACTACCGATAGAATAAATAACAGGGGTTATTTCATGCTTATGTGATTTGAAATGTAACACATTGTATACATCCAGTGGGGCGGCAAAAAAGTATTTAGTCAGCCACCAATGTGCAAGTTCTCCCACTTAAAAAGTTGAGAGAGGCCTGTAATTTTCATCATTTGGTATACCTCAACTATGAGAGACAAATGAGAAAAAAAAATCCAGAAAAAAACATTGTAGGATTTTTAAAGAATTAAATGGTAAATTCCTCGGTAAAATAAGTATTTGGTCACCTACAAACAAGCACGATTTCTGGCTCTCACAGACCTGTAACTTTTTCTTTAAGAGGCTCCTCTGTCCTCCATTGGTTACCTGTATTAATGGCATCTGTTGAACTCGTTATCAGTTAAAGACACATGTCCACAACCTCAAACAGTCACACTACAAACTCCACCATGGCCAAGACAAAAGAGCTGTCAAAGAACACCAGAAACACAATTGTAGACCTGCACCCGGCTGGGCAGACTGAATATGCGAATAAGGTAAGCAGCTTGGTGTGAAGAAAATCAACTGTGGGAGCAATTATTAGAAAATGGAGGACATACAAGACCACTGATAATCTCCCTCGATCTGAGGCTCCACACAACATCTCACCCCGTGGGGTCAAAATGATAACAAGAACTGTGAGCAAAAATCCCAGAAACACACGGGGGGACCTAGTGAACGACCTGCAGAGAGCTGGGACCAAAGTAAAAAAGGCTACCATCAGTAACACACTGCAACGCCAGGGACTCAAATCCTGCAGTGCAAGACGTGTCCCCCTGCTTAAGCCAGTACATGTCCAGGCCCGTATGAAGTTTGCTAGAGAGCATTTGGATAATCCAGAAGAGGATTGGGAGAATGTCAAATGGTCAGATGAAACCAAAATAGAACTTTTTGGTAAACACTCAACTTGTCGTGTTTGGAGGAGAAATAATGCTGAGTTGCATCCAAAGAACACATTACCTACTGTGAAGCATGGGGGTGGAATCATCATGCTTTGGGGCTGTTTTTCTGAAAAGGGACCAGGACGAGGGCTGTTTTTTCACCTTCTTTTTGTTTTTAGTCTTTTTTTTTCTGATCCGTGTAAACGAAAGAATGAATGGGGGCCATGTATCGTGAGATTTTGAGTGAATCTATATTAGTGATGCCTCCCACAGCAGTGGGCATTGAAGATGAAATGTGGCTGGTCTTTCAGCATGACAATGATCCCAAACACACCGCCCAGTTAACGAAGGAGTGGCTTCGTAAGAAGCCTTTCAAGGTCCTGGAGTGGCCTAGCCCGTCTCCAGACCTCAATCCTATAGAAATCAGTTGGAGGGCGTTGACAATCGGTTGCCCCGCGCCAGCCGCCAACACACTTCCTGCTTCTAGAGGAGATCTGAGGGAGGAATGGCTCCAAATACCCGCAAAAGTGTGTATTGAAAACCTGTGAAACTTACATACATAACGTGTGTCTCTGTCATGCCAACAAGGGTATATAACCAACGTATCGTGAGATGAATTTTGTTATGATACAATATACTATTTTCCACCCTCCTTTTTGTTGATTTAAATTTCATTCTATAACATCCATTTTCACAATGTGATTTTGGATTGTTTTTCTCCTTTGTCTCAGCATTAGCGTTGAGGTATACCTATGATGAAAATACAGGCCTCTCTCATCTTTTTAATTTGGAGAACTTGCACAATTGGTGGCTGATTAAATACTTTTTTTCCCCACTGTACAAGTTCCTGTTGGTTTTTATGTAAATTCACATTAAAGGTGAAAAAAATCTGACATGGTTTTTCTTGGACTCATTGGTTTTCACCTCAAAACTCTGCAATTTTAACAGGGGTAGCCACTGCAAAATTATCTGATTTAGATTTATTCATATACAGTCAAACATATCACATACCTTCAACATTTCTCACATTATCACAGTTATTCACTATAGTTTAGAAAATAGTAATAAAACATGACAACAACTCAGAGTTAAACTGTGTCAGAAACAATTCATCTTGATAATGTCAGATAACTTCATAGAAAGGTATGTAATGAATGAGGTAGATAGCTGTCAGCTGTTAAACTTTAAGCAGTTAGATTAATACAAGTGGTTCAAGCAATGACCATAAATGCTTAAATTTGTTCAGTCGAGGTGTACAAAGATTGCATTAGCATTTCAAGAAAAACACTAAGCAAAAACATGTTCAGGTCAATGGTGATCTGGAATTTTTGGTTGACAATCTTTGAATGGTATAGTCATCTGTGTGAAGTATTTGTGTGTATAATATGTCACAGTTTACTTTATTTTGCTATCCTCACTTACATAAATGAACTATAGTGTCCTGCAATCACTAGTAAAAAGATATCAAAAATTGGTTTGACTGTAGATTTTAATACATTTTACATACAATGAGCAAATGACATTTTACTTCAATTAATTTTACGCTATATTATCAAATTATATTTACTCATAGGTTCTAATTAATTTTATGTAAAAGTCAAGTTAGATTTACTTTACATCCTTTTTAGTAAAATTATATATTTACTTGCAACTTTTGATTCATTTACTGACATGAACACAGTAGATTAACTTAGTTTTATAGGTGTTAAATTAACTTGCAAAAAACTGTGAAATGAAAATTATGTAATTCTTACAAGTTTTACTAGAAAAAAATATTTCAGTCCAAATGTCATGTTTAATTTAATGTGTCACTTGCCGTTTATTTGTAATTAATTCTGAAATGTACTATCAGTTTCTGAATGAAAAATATTTTATGCCATTTTTTTCACTGTTGTTTTTTTCTGTGTATAATTCCATATCATAAATGTATGAATAACAGCAAGGAGGAACAATATTGTTTGAATGACTTTCAGAACATTTTTCTCCATGCTCATGAATGCTAAAAACACGGGACGACATTTAGAATCTACTCTGAAAGCATTTCGAAATCGTAGGCTCAAACTGCCACGTGGCAAATTTTAACGTGAAAGAAAATATAGCGGTCCACACTTTATAAGTATACAGACGTGTGTGAAAAAGTGTGGCCCCCTTCCTTATTTCTTATGTTTTTGGCAGGTGTCACTTAAAAGATTCAGATAATCAAACAAATTAATATTACACAAAGATAATGCAAGTATATACAAAATGCAGTTTTTAAATGATTTTTTTATTTTATTAAGGGAAAAAAGCTGTACAAACCTACGTGGCCCTACGTGAAAAATTAATTGCCCCCTCCTGTTAAATCATGAAAGAACTGCAATTAACCACATTATTTTGGAAAGTTGAGTTAAATTTTACTAGCCACACGCAGGCCTGATTACTGCCAGACCTGTTGAATCAATAAATCACTTAAATAGAACCTGTCTGAAAAAGAGAATCATGCTTAAAGAGCAACACATCATGCCAAGATCTAAAGAAATTCAAGAACAGATGAGAATCAAACAGTTGACATGCATCAGTCTGGAAAAGATTATTAAGCCATTTCTAAGGCTTTGGTACTCCAACGAACCATGGTCAGAGCCATTATCCACAAATTGAGAAAACTTGGAACAATGGTGAACCTTCCCAGGAGTTGCCAGCCAACCAAAATTACTCCAAGAGCACAACGACGACTCCTCCAAGAGGTCATAAATGAACCCAGAACAACATCTAAAGAACTGCAGGCCTCACTTGACTCAATTAAGGTCAGTGTTCATGATTAAACAATAAGAAAGAGACTGGGCAAAAAACGGCATCCATGGGAGAGTGCCAAGGAAAAATCCATTGCTGACCAAAAATAACACAAAGCCTCGTCTCACATTTGCCAAAAAATATATTGATTATACCCAAGACTTTTGGGCAAATATTCTGTGGACTGATGAGACAAAAGTCTTACTTTTTGGAAGGTGTGTGTCCCGTTAAATCTGGCATAAAACCAACACAGCATTTCATAAAAAGAACATCATACCAACAGTCAAACATGGTGGTGGTAGTGTGATGATCTGGGGCTGCTCTGCAGCTTCAGGACCTGGACAACTTGCCATAATTGACGGGAACCATGAATTCTGCGCAATATGACCCGAAATCCTGAAGGCGACCCACCCTGCTACCACCGGCCATCAGTTCACAGTGACCTCAAGCTCAAGCGCACTTGTGTTCTGCAGCAGGACAATGATCCAAAGCACACCAGCAAGTCCACTTCTGAATGTCTCAAGAAAAACTAAATTAAGGTTTTTTGGAGTGGCCAAATCAAAGTCCGGACTTAAATCCGATTGAGATGCTTAAACAGTCCATTCATGCTCGAAAACCCTCCAATGTGGCTGAATTAAAACAATTCTGCAAAGAAGAGTGGGCCAAAATTCCTCCACAGCGATGTGAAAGACTCATTGCCAGTTATCGCAAAAACTTGATTGCAGTTGTTGCTGCAAAGCGTGGCACAACCAGTTATTAGATTTGGGGGGCAATTACTTTTTCACGTAGGGACAGGCATGTTTGGACCGCTTTTTTCCTATAAGAATAATAAAAACTTTAAATGTGACAACTATTGCAAAAAAAAAAA